>PVHP010007712.1:0-55704 GCA_004024765.1 Zapus hudsonius | reverse complement strand
ATTTACTTTACACATAGGAGGCTGTCACCATTTTTGGCTTACAGTAAAATAGTCAGGAATGAAGTTTCCACATAGGATGGAATCTTAGAGAAACAGTCATTTGTTTGGAAGTTTTCTGTTTTCAATTTTGAACTGCTCTCAATTCTGACTTGAATTGTCTAAAAATTCTGTATTATTATGGAATCTGTTTAACTAGAATTTATTATAGTCAAATACATGAATTAAAATATATGGGGGGGCTGGAGAGATGTCTCAGTGCTTAAGGCACTGGGCTGCAAAGCCTATCGACCTAGGTTTCTTTCCCCAGTATCCCCATAAAGTCAGATGCACAAAGTGGTGCATGCATCTGGAGTTTGTTTGCAGTGGCTAGAGGCTGTTGTATACCCACTCTCACTGTCTTTGTCTCTGTCTCTTTCTACTTGCAAATAAATATATATATATATGTATATATAAATATATTAAATACAGGGGACAGTAATGAAAACATTAAGCTGTTATATATAAGGTGTCAATTTTATTTTAGCATCGCATGCTATTATGGAAATACAAATTATATTGGGAGTTATGTATACACTTAAAATTATTATTGTAGTAAAATATTTGCATAATATATATGTGAATAAATATCTTAATGAATTTTTGCAAATTAAATTCATAAGTTGTAGTGAGTACATAAAGAAATCAAATCAAATCTCTTTAGTCCTGTCTTTTCTCCATTACAAAGTGCCTAGAGAGTAAGTACCATTGATTTGACTTGATTTTGTATTTTGGTCAAAGAAATAATACTCATTTATGTCTAACCTCATCTATAAAAAATGATATTTGGGAACTTCTTTCTGCCTCATATCAGCTATTCTTACTTCTGAATATTATTCACAGGTAGATTAGCTTATTAGTGTTTTCGTTTTTTCTGAGACATTTTACCTACTGCATATTCATAATGTAACTTATCACAGACACCATTAACACAAGATAGACACTTTTGATATTTTTAGTTTTAATTTGATGTTTTACTAAAAATATTCTTAAAAATCTGTCAGTTAACTGAGAGATTGTAAAAGGGAATGGAAAGAATTGGGAGGGATGGGAGAGTAGAGGGAATGAGAGGGTTGGGGAGGAATCATACAGTAAACTAAACTAATAATGAACTGACAACATAAAACCCCTGATTTTATACAGTAAGCTCCTGAGGAAGTTGAGGGCACAACCAGGTAAGGGGGGACATGAATAGAATGGCAGGAAACCTAACCACAAGAATAATTTCTCAGGCCTGTTCCTTCCCACACTGAGTTGTTAATCAAAGAGACCCATGAGGTCCACAAAACATGACAGACCTCTGTCAAATCTCTTGAATACCTTTCCCAGGCCTAAGGTAAGACCCTATTGCTGAAGAAATCACAAAGTGTCATCAAACAACACCAAGAGATCCTGCTAGATGCAGAATGGTAACAAGCTCCCAGATGGTAGCATGTGTAGCACTGGTAGGTGATATGAGCTGAGAGGGGGAATTGGTCAATGATATTTGGAGAAAGCAGATACCACTGATATACTATATAGAGAGTTGTGACAAGAATGCTGAAAACACAGCTATATAGAAGAGACCAGCAAGTCAACAAATGCTCATCTTTGCAATAAGGCACTAAACCAAAGAGGGTAATCAATGGCCTACTGATTGGCTAAGAGATCCTCTCAGTGACAAGGAACCCTTAACAGGAACTGGGATCCATGGTAATATCCTATGGGGACCAAGATCTTGGGCTCCTAGGGGAAATTCCCACTACCAGAGAGCTACAGAGAGGCTACACCCATTAGGAGCTAGCCAAAATAGCAATGTTGTCTTATTTAACCTATATTGATCTAACTCTCTGATGAAGATTATGTTTGTATTTTTCAGAAGGCATTGAGAGAGCTGGGGACAACTCATTTTCACCAACAAGACATTGGATGATATCTGACTTCATGGCAAGAGGCAAACCACCCCTGGCCTTTACACAGGGCCCAAATGAAACCTATGAGAAAGTGATGAGACTTACCGGAGACCAATCATCACAGCAACTCTGATAACCCATGAAAAGTCAATGGAGACAGATACCAACAATATAAACTCACCCACCATGACTCAGGAAACTGAGCAGAAAATGATGGCCCCATCAGCATCAACACACAAAGAGGGAAGAAAATAAATAAAGAAAGAAAAACTGGCTAACTCTGGTGCAGTTCAAAACCTCCGATCCTATGGACAGATCCAGTATGTTGTTTTAATTTGCATTTCCCTGATTATCAATGATGTTGAACATTTTCTTAAATGAGCATTGGCCATTTGTAATTCTTCCTCAGAGAATTCCCTGTTGAGCTCAGAGGCCCATTTTGTGAAAGGGCTGTTTGAAATTTTATTATTTAATTTATTGAGTTCTTTGTAAGTTCTAGATATTAGACCTCTATCTGTATTGTAGCTGCCAAAGATTAACTCCTAACCTGATGGTGGTCTATTGGCTTTGAATACGGTAAGTTTGTATGTACAGAAGCTTTTTAGCTTGATGAGATCCCATTGGTTAAGTGATTGCTGTACTTCTTGGTTTACTGGAGGTTTGTTCAGGAACGTTTTTCCTTAATCCTATTTCATATAGAGTTCCCCCTATATTTTCTTCCAGCATTTTCAGAGTTTCCGGTCTTATGTTGAGGTCTTTGATCCATTTGAAGGTGAGTTTGGTGCATGGTGAGAGTACTGGGTCTATTTTCATCTTTTTACAAGTATTTATCCAATTTGTCCAGCACCATTTGTTGAAGATACTATCTTTACTCCAGTTGACATTGTTGGCATCTTTATCAAATATTAAGTAGCTATAGTTGCTTGAGCTTAGGGCAGGGTCTTCAATTCTGTTCCATTGGTCTATCTGTCTGTTCTTATGCCGGTACCATACTGTTACAATGGCTTTGCAATATAACTTTGGATTGGGTATGGTAATACCTCCCGGTGAGCTTCTTTTACTTAGGATAGCTTTGGATATCCAAGGCCTTTTGCCTTTCCAAATGAATTTGGAAATTATTTTTTCTATGTCCATAAAGAATTATGCTGGTGTTTTTATTGGCATGGCATTGAATCTGTATATTGCTTTTGGGAGTACTGTTATTTTTACAATATTAATTCTACCTATCCAAGAGCATGGAAGATCTTTCCATCTTTTCATGTCATCTTCAATTTCTTTCTTCAGTGTTTTTATGTTTTCATTATACAAGTCTTTCACATCCTTGGTTAGTGTCACTCCAAGGTATTTGATTTTTTTGTGACTATAGAAAACAGGATTTTTTTCACTGATTGCTTTTTCTGTGTGCATGTCATGTGCATATAGGAAGGCTACTGATATTTGTGTGTTAATTTTTTATCTTGCCACTTTGCTGAAGGAGTTAATCACCTTCAGTTGTTTAGTGATACTTTTCTTTGGGTCTGTTACATATAAGATCATGTCATCAGAAAAAAGTGATAGTTTAACTTCTTGTTTTCCAATTTCTATCCCTTTTATGTCTTTTTATTGTCTTATTGCATGTACTAGAACTTCAAGGACTATGTTGAAGAGCAGTAGTGAAAGACACACTCTTGTCTTGTTCCAGAATTTAGTGGGAACTCCTTGAGTCTTTCCCCATTGAGTATGATTTGGGCTTTAGGGGATTTGTAAATGGCCTTTATTATATTTATGTATAGGCCTTCTATTCCAAGTCTCTGAAGTTTTTTGATAATGAAGTGGTGTTGAATTTTATCAAAAGCTTTCTCTGCATCTATTGAAATAACCATGTGGATGTGATAGGTATATTTGGTGTCTGTATTGATCTCTCCTTTTTCATTTCTAATTTTGTTGATTTGGGCTCTCTCTTTTTTTCTGTTTGGTTGGGTTGGCTAAGGGTTTGTCAATCTTGTTTATTTTTTCAAAGAACCAGCTATTTGTTTCATCACTTTTTCTAACTTTTTTTGTTTGTTTCTATTTCATTGATTTCTACCCTGGTCTTAATTATTTCTTTTCGTCTTGAGTTCCTAGGGTTGGTTTGTTTCAATTTTCCAGTACCTTTAGCTGGTTGGTTAGGCTGTTAATTTGGGATCTCTCAGTCTTTGTTATGTAGGCATTCAGTGCTATAAATTTTCCCCTTAGGACAGCCTTCATTGTGTCCCATATGTTTTGGCATGTTTTATTTTCATTATCATTGAACTCAAGAAAAATTTCAATTTCTGTTTTAATTTCTTGAAACTACCCATTCATTATTTAATAAAGGAAGTTTTTTTAATATTTGAATATTCAGGACCTAAAATATGTGCATACAAACACAAATGCACACATTCTTCTGACATAATTTTTTAAAAAACTTTTTATTAATAGCTTCCATAGCTTCATAGATCATAAGCCATTATGATTCTCTCCAGAATTTCCCCCAAATCTCTTCTTCAATTAGTCTCTTTTTTGTTGGGGTGTCATCTTTTCCTCCCATCATGTGTTGGAAACTCATGAATATTAAGGCCATTTTGTGTCTGGAAGTTTGTGTTGTAAGTAGTCCGTCCTTTGGCTGTTGCAATCTTTCTGCCACCTCTTCTGCAATAGACCCTGAGCCTTAGGAAGTATGATAGAGATGTCCCAGTTCTGAACTGTCACTTCTTCTCTGCACTATGGTGTCTTTTGAGTTAACACAATGGTCACTATCACCTGAGAAAGAGAAGTTTCTCTAGCAAAAAGTGAGAATAGCATTATTATGTGGGTTTACTCATTTAAAAACACTATGGCTTGTATGGGAATCTAGCTAGAGAAGAGTTTTTTTATCTCCTTGAATTGTTCTTCAGTAGTATGCTTCTTTGGATTTGGCATCACTGAGTTTTTAAAAATTGTGTAACTTTCATGAGTGCATCATGTAAAAAGAAAACAATGACATCCATAAATCGGGCCTAATTTTATAACATCAGTGAAATCTATAGCTCATTGAGAGTTCCTGTTACCTATCACCTAACAAAACTTCCATTATCTTATAAGAGCTTCCATTTAATTTGATTTGCAATTAGGTAAAGCTACTAGCGTTAAATAAATAACTTGAATATGTATGTGGAGGAAGGATTTTTTTTTTCATGTGGCTTAGGCAGGTCATAGACAGGCTCAAATTATTCTCTCATCTCTTCTGTCAGTTTCTTGAACATGGGTCTACGGGTATGTGACACTATGTCCATATAAGCTAAGATAATACTATTAGGCCTATAATATATATTCACTTCTTAAAACAAGAACCTCAGACTTCATAGTACAGACTAGCCTCAGATTTCAGATAGTATTACTTTAAAATCCTGAATTCTGGAATTACAGAAAAATACTACCTCACATGTACCCTGCGGTTATATTCAGGCATGTTTAAATAATCATAGTTTGTTTAACAATAAAATAAAATATATGTCTGCATATCTTTAAATTATTAGTCTATTTTGAGGTAAAAGCAATTTAATATTAATTTTATGGACTAAAAAATTTGTGAAGTTTAAGAAACAATATAAAATTTCACATTAATTAAGACATTACACACAAAAAAGAAATGCATAAATTTTAGCTAATTTAACAATAGATCTATTAAGAAAAATATGTCACTTGCATATATTCTCACATAGTGTATGTACATATTTATACACTTACACATATATGTGGATACACAATAATCAGCATTCTCAGTAAAAATTTTCAAAATGCAACCTTTGCTATTACTACTCTAAAGGAGAGAAACACCAGACAAAGCCATCACTTATTGAACTTATTGGGGCTTGTTATTAGTGCCCATCCAATCAAAAAGAAATTAAGACTTGATTTAGCAGACATCTTTCTCCTCCAATGCTATTAGCACTAATGTATTTCCTTCTTTTATGTCAAGAAAATGTCAAGTGGTGCTAATGGTGTGGGAAAATATCTTCTAAACAGTGACCACCAGAAATCACACTGCTGTGCCCAAGTCTAATGAGGGGCTTTACCTGATTTCTCCCTGTAGGATATCAGAGAAACACAGAGGGAGACAGACCTAGAGCCAGACAGAGAAAGCAAGCCGATATGTTGTCCTACAAATGAGTAGATCATGCTTTGTGAAAATAGACCATATCCTGACACAGAATGAATGCACACAGACCATGCAAGAACTAGAAGTGTTGCTCTCCTCTTAGAAATAAATAGAGACTTTTTGTTACATCTGTGCACAACAAACTTGTTAACTTTGAATTATACATTTAGGTTGTGGCAAAAATTCTATCACTTTATCTTTTCTAAACTACAGGAATAACATGACTTTTTATGTCTTTAAATCCTTTATCTAGGGCTGAGGAGATTTCTCAGTGACTAAAGGTGTGTGACTGGAGTTCATTTGCAACAGCAGGAAGCCCTGCTGCTCTCTCTCTTTCTTTAATTAACAAATATTTAAAACTTTTTTTTTCTGTGCATGGTTGTGCACACCTTTAATCCTCCCAGCACTCAGGAGGATAGCTGTGATGTTAAGGCCTGGGACTACAAAGTGAATTCCAGGTCAGCCTGGGTGGCAGTGAGACCTACCTTGAAAGAACCAAATAATAATAATAATAATAATAATAATAATAATAATAATAATAATGAAAGAAAGAAAGAAAAGAAAAGAAAAAAGAAAAAAATAAAGACAGAAAAATATTTCTCTAAATATTGATAATATTACACAATTATTTTTAGGCATTTGAAATTTCAGGAGTCTAAAATAACAAATACATTATGACCTGACAGAGCATACAATGACAATTGTCTCTAATCTAAGTTTTTATTGTCTTCTTGATAAAACAAATCAACTCAAAGCCTGAGAGTTAAGATCATCAAATGCTTCAATTGTTTATCAAATGAACGTCCAGGTTTAGGACCTTAATAGCAGAGAAACTAGCACAGAATCCTAGAATCCTAGCACAGAAGACCTTCAGTCAAGGCATGACTTGCACTGTACTTGACTTTGAAAGGCCATTAGCATTTCTCTATTAGAAATGTTGATGAATGGGAATGTTTTTAAAGCACAGAACTAAGTGTTAGATTGTGTGATCTCAGAAACAATTTCTGAAGCTAATGTTAAAAACAAATAATACAAAATTAATTATATAGATTTGAAACAAATAAACTTTTGTTTTGAAAGAGAAAATTAAGCTGCAACATTACTTTAAAAGTTTATCAGAATATTAAGGTTTCTTTTCTACTCTGATAAATTACCAGTAACCCAGAGATCTAAAACAATCCTTAGTTATTATCTTACAGTTCTGGATATATATCTTGAATATATATGTGGAGGAAGGATTTTATCATATGGCTTCTAGAGCCCAGAAGTCCAAAGTCAGTTTCACATCAAAGTTGTGCATTCATTAGGGCCTAGACCTCTCCAGAGGCTCAATGAAAAAAAAAAAAAAATTGTCCTGCCTCTCTCCCAGCTCTGGAGCCTCCCTGCTATCCTGCTGGACACAGAAACTTCTTCACAACTGCTTTCCGTTGTTAACCCATTATCTGTTGCTGCTGGGTCAAATCTCATTCTGCCTCCCCTCTAAGACCATCTTGATTACATTCAGGGTTTACCTATTAATCCTGACCACTTTCCCATCCAAGCTCAGATCTTACCTAATAACATTGGAAACTTTATTCTCAAACAAGTTAAGTTACAGAATCCATGGAATTATATCCAGATATGTTTGGGGAACATTTTTTAGCCTAACAAAATGCAACAAACTTAAGTCGTTACAAAAATCTTGAGCAAACTATGATAATACTCAAATGATCTCCCTTTCACGCAACTTAAATATTTCTCCATTTGGTAGTTGTGAGCTGTTTGATTGGGTCTTCACATGACACCAATTTTAGAGTAAGCTTGTTTAGAAACAAGACAAGACATTCAATTTTCCCTTAGTACGTTTAATTAAATCATGTCTCCATTATCATTACCATTAGTTGAAATCCTTAAAACATGATACTACACACAGATGTACAGACTATTTTTAATACAGACTCAGGTTTGTGCCTTAGTAACAAAGTATTTCTAGTACACTGCATTAGGACCAATTTCCCTCAGAAATCATATGGAGTGTTTATAATTATTTACACTGCAGGAAGGACCTTCTGTTTTGACTAGGTGTTGATAAGGACTAAATTTTATGCTTTTGATATTGGGGAAAATTTTTTCACAGAACAGTTTCTGGCTCCATTCATTTCTCTAATTTTTCTCCACAGTCTGCCTTGCCAGGCATCATAGACCACGTTCACACCACAAAATCACTTAGTTCTCAGTGGCATAATGTAATGTTTAGGAGTCAGCACATGAGTAGATGGGTCTCTATAACACATTTCTAGATTGGGCCACTAACAATAACTTTGCCATATATACAAAATGAATGTGAACCACATAATTATATCCTTTTAAGCTCAAACTAAATATATCTCCAAATCAACATTCCCTTCACTGAATCCAAGACATTCTCATGGCGCCATTGTCACCACTGTGGTACAAAGGAAAGAGAACCAGGGCCAGTCTAAGAAGAGAGACACGGTGGTTTTAAGTTATTATGGTTAAAATATCTCATTTTAATGAAATTTAGAAAAACACAAAGCCATGTGAACCCACTACTACAACCTCTTCCAGGGCTTAGTAAGGGTTCTCTAAGGAAGAAATGAAGTTCGTGGTGTCAGGCTTCATAAGAATTTTACTTCCTTTACCTCATAGGAACTTCTGTGTAAGAACCAACCAGTTTATAAAGAGTGGTTTTAAGTATCAATATTTGAGTAGCCAAAGAATATACCCATACATGTTTTTTTTTTTCTTATGATTTCAACATGTCCATCAAACCTTGTGAACATCTGCATCATGATCTGTGCATCATGGGTGAGGGCCACCAATCTCAAAAATCCATCTTTAATTAGTTTATGAACAGCTCATGTGCTTTTAGCTAGCTCATTAATTTGAAATAAAATGACCTTCAAAGAAAGGTCTCCTTGAAACAGTGAGTTTGATGAGCTATTTACTTTTCCAAAGGATGCATCCATTTCAGATGTTAAGTACTCACAGTTTCACAAAAAAAAATTTTAAAAATATTACTACCCAGAGCTTTCATGGGACATTTTTTTACCAAAGATATTGGAATTATTTAAAAGAGAATATTGTTCTGAGGAAGCTTAAGGTATTGACACGTAGACAGAATAGCAAATCATGATTGTGTATGGACTGGAATTTTCTGCCATGAATCGCATCACTATTTCGCCTTCACTGATCTGAAACTGAACCCATAAACTTGGCTTTTAATAAACCTCAGATAGATTTGTGTCTTCACTGAATACCTTGGATTTAGGATCATGTTAAGCTCAGGCAAAGAGAGCATGGTCTAGAAACTTGATAGAGTCTCACAATGACCCTACCCTACCCAGAATCAATCCTTCCTTTCCTTACTCCCTCTTTCTGTGAGATGCTGATAGTTTCTGCTCACCATTTTGGGGCAATGGTCCTCTAAATATTCTCCTCTAGTTGCCTGTAGTTGGTTTTATTTGAGACCTCATTAACTTGTGCATTATCTTTTCCCATTAAGTTTAAAATTCAATTTATCTGCAGAGAACACAATCACAAATTCAATATTGGTCATTTTCAAATCAGTAAAGTTTCATTTTCTTTATATCCTTGAAACCTATATTTGTTTTCTTTCTGAGGCACAATTCATGTAACATAAAATTCACCATTATGAATAATTGTGCAAAGCTCAGTGGCTAATGTACATTTAAAACGTTGTAAAACTACTCAAACTAATTACAGAACATTAGAGAACTGAGCTGGTAATAGACCCGAGGTTCATTAATCATTCCCCCTGCCTTATCTTCTTATACCGAGTCTTTGCATCTTCCTCTTTGGGACTTTCTGTAGATGACATCATACATTATTTTATATTCAACTCAGTTCAATGAAAATTTTCAAGATTAAGTCATGCAGGGTATCAGCACTCCATCCTTGTTCATAACCCAATAATATTTCTATATTTAGATATATTTTAATATTTAGATATATCATTTACTGTGTACCAATTATTATCACATGAATCTGTTTTTTAGTGTATGTGAACATGTGGTGTGCATGTGTGTACGCTTGACTATATGAATGCAGTTTCATATGTAGGTATGGATGCACATGGGGGCAAGAGCTTGTCATCCTGTGCCTTCTGTGATATATTTACTCTTTCCCTACTCTGGAAGGGATTCTCATGTGACCTCAGCTCTTGCAAATATGCCTCCTCTAGCTAGCCAGCGTAGCTCAGGGGTCTCCTGTCTCTGCCTCTTGAGCACTAGGGTTATAGTACCACCACAGCCACTGAGCATTCATTCACCTGGGATCTGGAGAGTTGAAGTCTAGTGCTCATGCTTGTGCACAAGAGCTTCTCCAGTGAGCCATCTCCATAGTACTTGTTGCAATTGCTTTCAGATCTCCTCTGTGAGCCTGCCTGCATTTCTGAGTTCTAATTCCAAAAGCACAGTCTCGGTGTCCACCTTTCTATCTGTTACTTGGAATCTAAGTATGCAGACCCTGGCACTATGTGGCTTTATCACTTTGTTTGTCCAAGAAATCTCCTTCACCTTATTCACAATTCTTCATCTATGCCTCACTTGTCATGGTCATAGACAAAGGACTCCATGGTATGAAAATCTGCAACACAATGAGAATGCTTGGCTAGATTTGAAACATAGGATCCATAGCCTAATGCTATCCTTGAAGGTCAGAATAAATGATCTCTTTCCATTCAGAAATATAATTTCCTTATCATTAGTTTAGCAACTTTCATGAAAGCATGTACACACTCTTCAAACATGACTGCAGGAAATTAACACGGATGAATTTCACTGGCAAATAAAACAATTTTTCAGCATATTAACTGGATATAAATTAGGAAAATTTGTCACAGGAGTGGGAAATTCACTAATTCTTTCTTCCTTCTTTATAATTAAATAATTAATAATTAATTTAGCGCAAGCTCCAGGTTAATTGATTTTTATAAAAAATTATCAATAAATAGAAATAAATTATTTTAAATGTAGTATGTAAAGCAACACAAAGTATGAATGGAAGCTGAAAAAAATAGTGTTGTCATATATATAAACACCAAGCTCATTTTTACTTTTTAACAATATTGATTTATTTGTTTGTATATTTATTCGTTTATTTATTTATTTATTTGTGAGTGGAGGTCCTTAAGGCTTAGTTTGTAATGCTTTAAGTGCTGAGTCATCTCTCTAATCCCACCAAATTCATTTTCATTATAAAGTCAACCTAAGAGCCCATGCATGACATTCATGCCAAAATAAATTTTACATAAAATGTATTCACATAAATAAAATATGCATGAAGTGTTTTTGAAAATGAATATGTATTTTTCACCTGAAAGCCTTGCTAAAAATCAAAATAGGTTTTTTTGTAAAAATTAACATTAAAAAGAGACCCTAAATATTTTTTTCTTTAAAAACTAGACTTTGATTACTGACAAAAACCACTTTTATTTTCTGTATCTTATGTTTTTTATAATGACCATGAAAGCTACACTTGCCAAAGGTATAGATAGTGACACAATAATTATATGCTTTAAAAATTGCTACATGCATATCCCATAATACCTACACATGTAGGTATTGTATGCCTGTATACATATGTTGTTTTATAGCTCATTTTCATTGAAGATCTTAGAGCAAGAAACAGTTGGTTATAAATGCACTAAATTACACTTGTCCAGCATTCCAGGCTACATGTACCCAGGAATATTACATCCTTACTATTTAATTCATTGAACATTTCACCTTCTAAAAATGTCTTTAACAATTGTTAAAACAGTTGTTTCCATTTGTGTTCATGCCATTCTTGGGGATTGTTAAAGTAAGTAGTTCCTGTTCCTTGTTCTAGTGTTTTTAATCAGGTCATATATTGGATTTATCATATTTATAAATTATGTTGTAATTAAAATAAATGTTTACATTGGCACTGAATAAATAAAACTAAAAAAAGTTGCTTAGGTAAAATGATTACTGGGCTCACATATTATTCTTAACTGTTTCATAATTATCTTCAAAATAAAAAATAGAAAATAGTACTTAAAATAACTAACACAAAAAGTATGACAGATTTATTTACGAGTAATGAATTAAGTCATATTAGGAATGATATGAAGCACTTAAGACAACAATTATTTTACGAGCAGACTGAGTTTCCAGAAAGGATGTCTATGAAAGTACTACATTTTTACTTTACCTTCTCAACAATATTAACTCAGCAGAAAAGGTTAGTCTCTACATTTCAATTTTTAGGAATCTGAAATGTTTCCACACATGTGTTTGTATATTATACATGACCATTATTTTAGAACATTATTTGCATGTTGAAACATGCCAGTGTTTATTCTGTCACCTGATGTCCTAATCCAGGGCTTTATGCACTCTCCCTTGAAATGTGTTGAAAAACTACAATGTTTATAGAATGTCTGGTGTAACCCATGGAAATTGTGTTCATAGGTGACATATTGTTGCTTTTTTGAAAATAATTATTCAAGATAAATGCATCTATTTTGGACATTAGAAAAAAAAACAAAATTAAATTTTCACTGAATTAAAAATTACCTAAGCTATTTATTTATTTTTGTTATTTAAACAAGGTCACACTATGTTGGTCAGACTGATTTCTGAGTTCAATTAATCTTTCTAACCTCAGCCTCCCAAGTCCTGGAATCTGCCACTACGATTGCATGATCATATATTTTCACCTATTCATTATATTTCTTTTTTGGTAAGATGAATTAATATTGACTTTAAAACATGGGCCTGGGAAAATACATTTCAAATGCATTCATAGATATGTAATCTTCATTTCTTGATATAAATAGCTCTTAAAATCAATTAATGTTCCTAGATTATGATGACAAATTCTTTAATAAAACTTAGAATGAAACATACTTTCAGGTCCTACTATCATAATTAAATTAAATTTGCTAGAGATAATATGCTTTATGTTTTCTATATTTTGTATGTTACAGGGCTCCTGTATGTATGCATGTGGTGCACATGCACAAATTCAGGGAAGTGGGTGAACCTGTTTGCATGCAAGGCAGGAGGCCAGCAATGGATGTCTACCTCCCTCACACTCACTCTTTTTTATTCTTCTTTTTGAGTCAGGTTCTTTCACTTAGCCTGGAGCTCGCCGATTTGGATGGATAGCTAGTCCTCAATATCTCAAGAACCTCCTGTCTTTTCCCTCCAGCACTGGGTTACATGAACTCTACACTGCTCTGTATTTTTATTTATTTTCTGGGATCTGAGCTCAGGTTCTAACACTGGCACGACAAGGAATGGACTGAGTTTTTCATCCTCCTAGGTCTGTATTACTCATCATTTATGACATTGTTTTTAAAGCAATTTAAAAAAATAAATGAAGACAAGCCAGGCTTGGCCTTTAGTCCCAGGACTCGGGAGGCAGAGGTAGGAGGATCGCCTTGAGTTCGAGGCCAGCCTATGACCACATAGTGAATTCTAGATCAGCCAGAGCAAGAGGGAGTCCCTATATAGGAAACCAAAAATGATTAATTAATTAATTAAAATAAAGACAGAACAAGACTCTTATAAAATATTTTTGTTAAAATTAATATGAACCATGAAATAAACATTTTCTCTTTAGAAGTTTTTACATATTTTTTTGAAGATACTGGTTTGATCACTTAAATCTAAGCTGAGGTCTAAGTTTCCATATCTTTAAAATAACTAAGATAATCGTTTCTGCAAATTATTTGTGAGTCTAGCATAGTTGCTACTCTGAACATATAAAATAAAAAAATAATAATTTGAAACTCACATTCCAATATCTTCCTAAAGCCTTCATTTATTCACATACCCTATAGTCACTGCATAATAATAATAATAGCTACATGATTCAGGGAATAAAATACATGAAGAAAATGTAAACATAGGGTTTTTAAGTTTATTCTTTTTAATTTGGTGTGACAATCACATCCAAAAACAAATAAATAAATAACAGTGTAGTCTTTTCCCTTGATATTTGCTCTGGAAGGGCATTAATTAACTATAATGCTCAAGCAAGCTTCTTTTTTTCTATCTAATTTTTATATTAAAACAGGAACTTCTGACAAGAAATTGGGGAAAATATATCAACTTAATGAAGTGCATATTTTAATACACATTATACACATTTAAACCATCATGCTGAAGTAAAAAAAAACTGTCAATTTTCAATTCTTCTGTCATGAAAATTAGTCAAATGTCATGAGACATAGAATATATGTCAGATAAACAGTGTTAAATACTTTATAAACTCATTATGTTATTATATCACTTAGCCTACTTTATCAGGAAATGAAGTGAACTGAGACATTTTTCATATGTTAACTTTAAATTGTTCTTAGCTCAGTTAATAAAATGTTGTCAAGGAATAATTTTTCACTTTTTGGGTTTTTAAAGATCTGTGGAAAAAAAGGATTTAGCTTTCTTAAAGATGTGAGGGCAAAATTAGACTTACAAAACACCTCAGGGTCCCATTCTATCCACCTGCTCACACACTTGACTTTCAACAGGAGAAAGAGGCTCAGTGCAGAAGGTCCTCTCTGCTCAAGTGTGAGGACCTGGATTCCCAGGCTCCAAACTCAGATATGGAGCTTCTCTAATTCCAGCATTCCTTTGGACAGGCAGAGATGGCAGTGTTATGTGTTACTGATAATTAATATTTGTAAGCAACACTGAGAGAGAGAGTATATTTAGGAATCTTCCCTTCTCCCTCCTCCTACTCCGAGTTTGTGTCCTCTAATGCCAAAGAATTGCACACAGGGACAGAATTAAATTTTTAACTACACATTTATTCTAATTTAGTAAATTAGGTAAAGGGAGTTGGATGGGAAATTCTCCCAATCACCATGTGAGAAGTTACAGAGTTCTCCAGCCACCAGTGTGGGGAGAACACTTGTCAGAGAGTTTATCAGAACTTATATTATTTAGCTAAATAAGCAGCCAAAGAAAAGATAACAGAAAGCTCCCATTATGAGAAGGAGAGATTCATGAGAGAAAAAGTCTGGAGCCTTCTACTGGCTGGGGTGGGGAAGGCCTTACCTTCCTGGAAATTCAGAGAACCCTCTGCAGCCAGGCCATGGGAGGAAAAAAGAGGCTGAGTTCCTCTAAAGAAGAGAATTTAAGTTCTTCCTGAGTGAGTCAGAGAGAGACAGCTGATTGGTTCATATTTGACCAATCAGTTTCAGCACCTAGGTTGTAGCTCTAACTAGACACCTCCCACCCAAAGGGAGGGGCTGCATCTGCAGAGGTCACAGCAGAATTCCTTGAAGCTCATGACAGACTAGGTCATTATTGGAGTGATCTTCAAAGTCACCCTTCAATCAGTCCACGGAAGTCATCTTTATTCAGCTTAGTCTCACCCATCCTGAATGACTGTTAAAGTATCTATAGATCCTAAAGGTCTCATGATTTTGAACATATCTGAGGTAAGGTACGTATCATTTTATGCACCGTTTTTCAGGTTTTTCAGGTTTCTTTTTTCTTTTTCTTTTTTGGCAAGCTCTCACTGAGCTGCTCAGGCTGAACGTGAACTTACAATTCTCCCGCATTTGCCTTCTGAGTGGCTAGGATCACAAACCTTGGCCATAGCTCAGATGCTTTTAACACTTTAGTTCCACTCTTTAGGGGCAGGGATCAAGAGAAAATGATTATCAGTTTAAATCTATAAATATTGATTAAATTTACTATGCATACCTTACTATGAACGAATCCAAAATACAGCTCCCCAAAATGTGTGCAATAATTCATTGCACAGGTATAATTTTACCTTTCCTAAAACTGAAGATCCCATGAAGATGCTGGAAATAGTCATTTATATGGATTTCACATTTTTCCTCTACCATTCAAGCTGTTGACTTTGTAGGTTCATTTCAAGAGAATATTTTTAACCATTGCAAATCCATTATAGAATTTAAAAATTATCACAAATCTTTTCTTTTAAAAAAACTAATTTCCCATCTCAAATAAAAACCAAAACAATCTCTCAAATAACATTGCATTGCAACCATAGGACTTTGTTGGGCCCCAGCCTAACTGAGTAACATTAAGCTAAATTTTAGAATATGGAATAAAGCCAGGTGTGATGGACACGCCTTTAATCCCAGCACAGGCGTGGTGGGACATGCCTTTAATACCAACAGACCTTTAATCCCAGGAGACAGAAGTAGTAGCTGATAAGCCTTGATCCTGTTTGTTGATACTTTGCTGTACTCTGCTGATTGGCTCCCACCAAAAGGTTTGAATCTTATTGCTTGAGAGAAATAGGCTGAACAATGCAGCCTTGGTTTATAAAAGGGTTTTGGGTGCTGGAGTCAAATGAGATTTGCCCAACATTTCTCCTAGTCGCTTGTGCCTGTCCAACTGTAGGCCTCACCTCTCCCTGATGGAGCCTTTTCTCCTGCTGGCCAACAGACTTGGGCTACCCACAGGTGTCCAGGGTTCAGGGACCTCCCCAAAAGGACATATCACAAATATTTTCCAGTGTTAAACTGAAACACAGTTTCCACAATAACTTAACGAAAAAATATTCTCATCAAATTTTGTATCAGATATTGTTGACTGTGTATATGACAACACCCAAAAAGAAGGAAGAATTGTGAACTTGGTATTTTATACCAAGTGTTTTTATTCATATGTATGAAACTACATTAAATAAAACAGAGAAAACTGTGAAAAGAATCAATGAGGAACAATGCCAGTTTTAAGTGTAAAATGTAAATTACTAAAAGCAAAAATCCTACCAAAAATGATTATTTGTCAACCAGTGAAGAAAATAAATTGTAAAAACCAGATACTAAATAGAAAAATGCAATATTGTCAAGTTTTTAAGACCATGGAATCAAATTATAAACTTTTCTTTCTTCTGCTAGTGTTTTTATAGCTATTAGATTTCTGAGGGAAAAATAGTAATGGAATACCTATTTTTCAGCTTGGATAGCTTTTTAATATTCTTTCTGAAAAAGAATATGCTAGTTTTTATAGTCTTGAAAAACATAATGTCCTCTATTACAATCTCTAAGATATTTTAAAGAAGAAAGAGCATACTATATTATGTCTGCTCTGAATATTTTCACATATTTACAACTTACTTAAATAACTGTAATGAGGATATAAAGAAGACACATTGTACATATATGTATTTGAAACACAGATTCAAAGTAGGTTTGATGGCTTTAAAACTGAGAAGGAGGAGAAAGTGGACTTTTTAATATTAACAATAATAAATCCAAATCATTTTCAAAGGTAACTCTTTTCTAATTTGGCTTGTATCACAGTTTATATTAATAAGAAACCATTTTCATTCTTGATAACATACATAGTCACTTGTAACATATTAAACTCATTTTAACCTATTACTTATAAGATCCATCACTTTAAAATTCACAAGCAAATACATAAAATTGTATAGTATACAATTTGTGATGGGATTAATAATTTTCTGTGATATATATGATCCATATAAACATTTGCTAAGATTTATTACATAATTATTCTGTGTTGGCTGAACATTTATGGCTTATATATAAATATATAAATTTATATATAAATTTAGGAGAATGAGACATGCAACTATTCATTAACTACTTGATTACTTTTCATAATATTTTTATTGGAATTAAAGTAGTTTATAAAAACCAGATTCTATAAAACATGAGTTTTGTGATCTTTGAAAATAATTTGAATTCTTTATTTTTAATCCTCTAGTTTTGTTATTTCTAAAATGGAGACATTAATGAGAATTTGCATAAGAGCCTTTGTAAATTAACGTATACAAGCTAGTTGATTACATTGGCACTGAAGGCGTAATAAACTTAAGACATTTAGTCATTTTTTTCTAAAAATAACCTGAAGTGACATAATTAAGTAAACATGGTTACATTTTTATTGATGTCCATTTCTATTATCGTTGGATGCTTTAACGAACATGGCTGTTTTATATTTCATTTTATTCTTGATGAAAAGACAACTTTGTCTTTACTTTTCATAGATTTAATGGAAGATGTATGTTCACCCTGTATTTACAATAAAAAGTATATTTTGCATATTCAAAATAATAGATACTAATAGTAGTTTGATTTCATTGCAGGGTAACTCTTGCTAATCTTCTTGGCTGGTTACATTTCATTCATCTTTCTTTAGGTTATTTTTATGTTGTCTTTCTAGGATAAGTGGCTTTTAGAGTTAGTGACAGATTGCTACAGATGGAGAGGCAAATTACAGCCACACTGTTGTTATCTCTTAATTGACCAGTAATAGGGGGCACACCCCGGTGTTCAAAGGCACATGCTTCTTTGTGACTAGAATATTATTAGCAATGGCAGCTGTGCCCTTACATAGAAATCTCCAATTAACTTTAAAAAATATTATTCAATATTAGTTGTAAATTCTCTCTTCGATCAGAATGGTATTGTTTCAGTTCATCTTGGAGATTAGGTTGGTCTAGGAAGGATGATAAACAAAAACAATGATAAAGAACCCATCACTGTTGACAGTGAGTCACCCAGACTGCATGGTAATGCCCAATGGTTTAGCGTTCTTTTCAGATTAAAAACAAATGAAATTACTATTGGATTCCCAATGCTGTGTGCAGCTAAACGTGTGAAAATGATAATCACATTGATACCAGGACTTTTCCTTGTGCCTTTAGGCAGTCTGTTATCAAGTTCTCAGAGTTTATTCCTCTAGCTCATAAATAGGGGCATTTTTGATAAATTAGTGAAGTGGTATTTACTGAAAGCCTAGAGATATAATTTTGAATTTCACCTTCATGAGACTGGAATCTATTCTCTACAGCAGGACTGTAGTGAGGAATGTTCATAAGAATCTGTATGTCCACATGGGAGTCATCTGTGATGTCCACACTGCTCTGAGATGGCTTAACTATTCCCTCACATTAACACAGACAGAAGCATTAAAATTGACATTTATAAGCTAACAGTAAATTTCTTCTGTCTGCAGTGCTCACCTGAGCTGGAAAAGAGCTAATCCAAACAGGGATGATTTCAGAGCTTGTTCTCCTCTGGAAATTTCAATTAGTGTGTTCAAAATAAGCTTCAAGCTGCTCAATTGCTCTAACACCAGCTCACTGGATAGTACAGAAGCTGTATATCATTTTATTCTGGAATATGGAAAGCATTTTTCATGCATATTACCTTTGTGTGTGTGTGTTTGGGCTTTTCAAGGTAGGGTCTTGCTCTAGCCCAGGCTAACCTGGATTTCACTATGTAATGAAGCTGGCCTCTGACTATCAGTGATCTTCCTACATCTGCCTTTTGAATGCTGGCATTAAAGGCCTCTTACACCTCACTAGGCTTTTCAAGTATTTTAAAATAGGCTGTCAATGTCAAGGCAATGTTAGTAAAACGAATTAGTTTTACACAAATGATTAGTAAATTCCCATATAAATAAAGATTGTGGACAGGCATGCTGGTATGCACCTTTAATCCCAGCACTTGGGAGACAGAAATAGGAGGATCACCATGATTTTGAGGGGACCCTCAGATTACATAGTGAATTTCATATCAGCCCTGGCAAGATTGAGGACTCTACTTTGATAAACCAAATAAGTAAACATTTGTGTTTTTACCTCTATTTCTACAGTTTTATTTACTTTGAAAAAAGTTGTATAGAACACTTGAGATAGTTGTGGGGCAAGAAAGAGACCTATAACCACAGCCAATCAGTCATCCCAGGATAAGTCATGGAGACAGACACCAATGACTTCCAACACAATTTAAAGTAGAATCACAGAGACTCTTAGGTTCACAACAACAACAATGAAACAGACTTAAAACTCACCCTCCATGACTCAGGGAACTGAGGAGAAGATGGGGCAGAAAGATTGTAAAAGCCATGATGGGAGAGATTACCCAGAGACATTATACCCTCAGCTACAATTCATAAAGAGGGGGCACCTTGTTGCCTCCTGTGCTATCCATAACCCCTTGCCACATGGATGGATCCAGTGTGCCCACCAATGAGGATACCCAGGAGATTGGGGGTTGGGGTAGGGAAATGGGGATATAAGCACAATATTTACTCAGTCAATGTATCAAATTTTGGACAATAAAGATTATAAAAAATGAAATAGACCCACGTGCCACACACAGCACACACACACACATACACACATATCATTAAAGAAAAAAATCATTTCAAAGAGCTGCTTAGAACAGGTCTCCTGTAAACTATTAGAATCCAAAAGGAATAATAAATTTTATGAATTTTTTATTGCTAATAAAAACATTAAAAGTATATATAAGATATTGAGAAAGAAGGAAGTGATCTCTGACCATCAAGAAATTTCATTTCAGCTAGATTTGGGAGTAACTGTGACTGACCTGGTGCTCACAACTAAGTCTCAATCAATATCAGACACCACAAGACTATCACATCCTCCAAATATAACAAATGGACATTGCCAATCTACAGAACACGAAACGCCCCCTCTCTAATGTATAACTACAGCATTTGTACATGGGTCACTTTTACTTCCAGACTATTTTTCATACTAATATTCAAGATTACAAACAAAACGAAACATATAGGGGCTCAAGATATTGAATAATAGTTAAAGTAACTTGCTTACAATATCTAAGCACTTGGGTTCAATTCCCCAGCACCCATATAAAGTCAGATGCGCAAAGCTGTGCATGAGTCTGGAGTTTGTTTGCAGTGATAGAAGTGCTGTACCCATACTGTCATTTTTTCTCTCTCTCTTCTCTCTCTCTTCCCCCTCTCGATTAAATAAATATTTAAAGAAAATATAGCTCCATCCTAATTCTTGGTAACATAAAAACCAAAAGAGAATGTTTTACTTGTGTTTCTCATCTAAAGCAGTAGCTCTTTACAGAGACTCTTCAGGATACAGTGTGGTGTCTTTTCATCCCAGAAAAGAAATGAAATTTATCAAAAGATAGGTGTGCTGCAACTGGTAATTGAATTGAAGTCAAATTGTGATATTAATGAAACTTTTTATTTTTTAACATGATACCTGTGTAACATTGTAATTGTCAACTGCTCAAATACACAAAACTAAGAATAAGATTATGAAATACTAAATTCATTTTAAAGGGAAAATAGTGTTCTCAGCCAATGCATGACAGAAAGAATTCACTCAGGCTTTTGAATCGTTCTTTATTCTTATTATTCTTATTATTATTCTTTATTATTAGAATTGATTCTAATATTTCTGCCTAGGTTGGATTATGGTCTGTCACGGTATAAAGCACACTTTACCACAGGTAATGTATACTCTAGTAAGAAAAAAAAACATTTACATTACACTATATTTAGGTATTTAGGTATATTTAGGTATGCTGTGGTCAGTACATGAAGACAGTTTAAATGAAAAATATGGTAAGAGTGAAATAAATATGTAAGCTCTTGATTAGAAGTTCACTGTAATGCAAAATTTGTCTCTTCTCATTGTTTTCCTTAAAATTGTAAGAACTAAAAGTTTTTAATAAAGATTTAAAATTAAGGGGCCCATCCTGCTATATGAATGGTAGACAATTAAGATAATTAGTAAATGATGTCATAAAAGAGTAGAGATCGTTTTCATGATTTCTACACAGTGAGAAAGAACACATGTGTAATACCGGCATTCGAAGGACTCTAGAGTGCTCAAAACTAAGTGAGATGATGATATTGCTCAGCCCACTGCAGAAAGCACAGACACCAGATCACATCGAGGGGTGCTGTGGGCACAGTGTACATGCCCAGCATGGCCAATGCATTCATGAGAGACGCTAGCTGGGAAGCAGAAGGGGTGCAGTGGGAGGAAGATGTGAAAGCGGGACAAAGGAAGGTCATGGGAAGGGGTCATTATTAGAAGACATTATATGCATCTGCAAAAATAAAAATAAATGAAAATAGTTTAGCCATTCACTTAAATGATCATTTTCTTTTTTAGTCTATTCCAGAAATAAATTATTTGAAAATGATTATTTAAAATTTATACAGTCAAATCTCTAAATGCTTGTTCACTTTTATTATATTAATCGAATTGTATTTTTGGAATGTAATTTTCCATGGAAGATAGTAGGAAAATCAGACATGTGAAAACCAGTAAGCAAAACAAAAAATTATTTTATAGGGTAGTGTACAAATATTCTATGAATTTAGCAAATTTTAAGAATTAACTTTCTGTTCAAATGAATAGGGAATATTACATCTATGGAAAACTGGCTTGTATTTGAGTATGTTTTTAAATTCTATTTTTTTGTGTTCAATTTATGTTGCATTTTAATTATAAGTAAACTATGATGAATTTCCATAAGATAAATTATGTGGGTTATTAAATAAAAGTTATTTTATCTTTCTAAGAGTAGGCTAAACTTTTTCTTATATTTAATATGAAATGCGATGTTTCAACACAAAATATGACTCCCAATACCTAACAGTTATGATTGCTGCAATGGAAACCTGCTATTTATATGAACTAATCCATGGGAAAAGAACAAATCCCAACAGAGGCAAAGGTAATAACAAGAAGGTGCAGTCACTATTTTTTTTTCTGTTTTAAAAAAGTTTTACAAACTGAACAGGAACATGTTTAGCATTTTAGTCTCTCCGTTAACATTCTTTTCTATAAACAGTACTGCAAGAAAATCTCTATTCTTTGCCGAACACTCTACTGAAGTCTGGGTGTTTCAAAGGAAGTTGGGATTTTGCAACTAATCAATGAGCAGAAGCCACTAAAACAGAAAGATCAAAAAATGAAATATGAGAAGCTTCAAATAGATCAACTGAATAAACTGTATTATTGATTTTCCAAGCTTCTTTTATTATCATTTTGGTCAGTTTAGATGGTATTCTGAAACTCTGTTTTTGCTAATACTATAAAAATTCACTTCAAAAGCATGATATAAAATCAGTAATACTTTAAGACTTTTATCACATTAGTAACTTTCTTATGATATTAGAAATTCAATAAAGGACAGAAAGTCACTGATCCTATTGCTAAATTGCTAATACAATGCAGCACTTACCACTCTGACATGAAATATGCATTTTACTCTGATACATTAGAGTTTCAGTTTTTTCTAGTCCTTTGAGGGACCTTTCCTTGCTGGGTTATTTTAACAATAATCAAACAATTATATAAAAATTCATCATCATAAAACTATAGGACATTAATTCTTCTCCAAAAAGAAAAAACTTGTCTAAGAAATAATTATATTTATGATCATATAGCAGAAATCTCTTATAGCCCAAAGCTACTTAAAGTCAAAACAAAAACTACAATCAATATAAGTTAAAGTTATGATAGGATCAAGTTCTACAGTATTTACTAATTGGAAGTCATGTGAAATTTTGAAATGTCATTAAAGATTCAGTTCACAGATACATGTCATAATAATCCCTTGTACACATGGGCTCTCTCCTTAGAAAATGGGAGACTAGAATATAAGTATGACCCAGAGTGACAATCTTTATTTTTATTAAAATAATATTTAAGTACCTCGTTGTTGCCTAGACACAGACAAATAATATGACACATGGTGATGATATGGTAACATTAAAAATTTTCAGTGGTTAAAACAATCAATATATGAAGGTCCCATTCATTCAACTTTTTATGAATCTGACACACATGTAGCTTAAACTGTGCATGTTTCAATATGATTGACTGAAAGCAGGGCAGAACTAACTAACTAACTAACTATATACATATATATATATATATATATTTATATACATCATATATATAATGAACTATATAAAATGAACTATAATATATATAATGAACTATACATATATATACATATATATAATTTGTAAAACATAGTTCCTAATTAAGGTAAATTGTAGGTAAGATGTAGGAAACCCATAAATAATAGTAGATGATGGAATATGATTATTGGTGAAAACATGACATGATCAGGGACGACTGCTCTAAAAAGATTATATCTGAATGAAGACTGGAAAAAAACAGGAAAAAATAATTCAGAAAAACAAGAACAGCTGAAGCGATGGTGACAAGTGTAAATCGCTCTCACACAAACTTGGCAATCGAAGTTTTGATCCCAAGAACCCATCTAAAATGTTTGGTGTGGTGATTTGCGGCTGAAATCCCTGTGCTCCGGAGGCAAAATACTGACTACCTCATCAGCCAAATTATTGAGTCCTTGGGTCAGTGAAAGACTTCGCCTCCAAGGATGAAGTGAAGAGGGCTCGAATATAATCTCAGTCCTCTGCACATATGCACACACTGATGCATGCAGCCCCACTCTACACACATGTATATGCACACTCCCACATATAAACATGAATGCTCTCTCTATGTATATATATATACACATATATATGTATATATAATGCAACAAATACAAGAATCAAAATATAAATTGTGAAAGTATGTTGCTAATAAAGTATAATGCATAATAATGCTCAAATATATTTCCAGATTTAAATTAGGCTGAATTGGTTTGCTTGCCAAAGATCTTTCTCGAATGTAATGTTGAACACAAAACATGCAGAAACATCTTAGACATTATATCTGAAGGGCAGTGCAGGCAAGGCAGAAGCTGATTCATGCAGTGAAACCAAAAGCTGAGCACAGCAAATATGACCAATGTCAAAGCAGAATGAGAGATTTAGAGATTGGAAGTCATTCTGTTATGTGATCATTCCCTGGTTCTGTACTTATTCATGGAAAACACACAAAATTCCAGTGTATCAGTAGTAGAATGAGGTTTATTCTCTGGAGGGGAAAAACAACATAGTATGTTTTGAAGACGACACACATACCTAGTAAAGCTGTAATGAGTTACACAGACAAAATGTCACACAAAGAAACATCCGCAGAACAGTGGGAAGACAATGTGAAAAAACAATAAGGCTTTGAACATATTTAGAAACAAAATAATTTTTATCAAAATATGAATGTAGGAAACTATTCATCAAAAATAGAATTCAATGTTTTTCTCACATTTGTAAATAAAAAACTTACATCCATGCATTTTTCTCAATAACTGACAACTGTGTTTCATAAAAATAATGCAGTAACCAAGTAACCATTAGACAACAACAATAACAAGAGCAGTAGTGAGAGCAAGAGAAACAAAATGAAATCATGGCTTGTAGCATACAGAGTATCTGAAACCAAGGTCTGGGACAGAACTTTATCACAGAACTGAAAAGTAGAATAGTGATTAACATCTAACAGTGACTAATCCAGAGTAGTAATTTCCAGCTGAGTACCTCCAATAAAAGAGATATATTGGCATTTATAAGATATCTTATTTTTAAAATACAATATTAAATATCTCTAAAAGTTATGAAAAGGAAAAAGCTGAATTTTAGGCAATACGAACCAGCATTTTCATAAACATCATTATTTTTTAAATCATGTTGCAAGAAGAGCAGCATGTTATAATAATAACAATATCATTTTGAATAACATTATTTAAATTTATTAGTTTGATTCATTAATTAAAATCTATTAAAATCTGTGCACAAATAGATATCAAGTCAATTTAGCAGTGGAAGTATCTAGAAATATATACCAACACATAAAATGTGTGGGAAACGTGTAATAACAAGAGAAAGATCTGATTTTAGATTTGTGATTGTGAAGAGACGAGTTGTAACTGTCAGTAGCTAAACATTCTGGGAATATTTTAATCTGATCAGTAAAATCTTTCCTACCGTTTGATGTTTCCCAATCTACCTGGCCATGCTAAACCATCAAACAAGGTTTCTGATTATTTACTCTTTGACAAAGGATGTCACTAAGCTGCCCTGATGGGTTTTGGACTCACTGTACAGCCCAAGCAAGCCTTGAACATGCAGCCTTTCTATTTTAGCCACCAAGTGGCTGTGAATATAGTTCTGTGCCTCCAGACCAAGACAGAAACATCTTAACAAGAGAATTTCATTCTTTGCTTTTAAAATGAAAGAAATTGATCCTCTTGCTCTTGCTGGACATCAAGTATCTAACATAAAAGAGTCAGTATGCCAGAGTGTTGTGCCTTGGGTCATGTGATTTTAGCTTATCCATTACTCAAGAAGTTTATCATAGGTCTGTTTTTTTTTTTTTTGGTGGGGGAGAGGTTGATATTTATTGTCAATAATTAGATATAATGCGTGAGCAAGTTCTTATGATGGTACTCCATTTCCCTCCTCCCTATTCCCAACACACTGAGGGCCCTCCTCATGGATGTGTCCATTGGTCTGTTTTTGCTTGTAATTTTTCACAATACTCAGGGTCATATGTAGTCAAAGAAAATGTTTTACCACTAACACATTTCCCATAAAATAGACCTTAATAAATGTCTCTGTACATGAAAATAATCCTTTAATGAATGATGCAGTGTTCTGGATAACACAGTAACCCAAAATCACAACAACAGTACCTATGTCCACTAAAAGGAGGTAAGCAATTGTAACCATTATAACTTGATTTCAAAATAAAAGTGGAACTGGGTGCAAAGAGTATCAAGTAAACAAAAAAATGGCATGAACCTTATTTTTTAACACTTTTTTTTTGCAAATAGTCTTTTAGATGCAAAAGAAAGGAAACTGGTCAGAGCTGGGGGAAGACACTGATTCAAGTTGGACAGTGATGTGGGCCTTTAAAGAATAAGCTCTAGAATCTCAATTCAGAAAACTATGACCAGGGTATGCACTTTCTTTTGAAATTGTAAAGACCATGAATAGAATGAATTTTTTTTCAAAAATAATGTTCTGCAATTCCATGCTTCATATTGCTTTTCATATAAAACTAAGATTTGGATGGTTATTAGTTTATAATCTTAGCTAATTGCTTTTCTAAACATGAAAGGAAATATTTAAAACTGACTAAGGAATCAAAATCCACATGACATCTGTTGCTCACAGTCAGAACATTGTTCATTCGCTTTTACTGTTGAAAATCATTTACATTCGACGTAAAGACAATTAGCTGTGCACCTCATGAAAGATAATCACATAATTAAATATTCTTCACAGTACCAAAATGCTTTAAACACATTGCTGCAGGAAGTGGGTCTCCCATTGTGAGGGGAATTTTGAAAAAGTAGGACATAAGAAAAGTTATTTTATTTTTTTAAATGACATTTACAAGTATAAGAATATTGTTGAAGTTACTATATATATATATATATATATATATATATATATATATATATATATATATATATATATATATATATATATTTTAGTGTCCATAATGAGTTACAACATTTAGTGGGCAAACAATGAGTTGTTATCCCCGATTCCCCTCCCCATTCCGCTGGATAACCGATTTTCAACACAAAGACCCCTAAGCTCACAACCTTGAAGTTACTTTCTTGATGCTGTGACAAACACGCAGCCAAAGCAGATAACAGGGAAATGATCAATTTCAGACTTACAGATACTTAGGAAGTTCCTTCATGGCAGGCTCCATATCTCCATATATCCATAGCAGAGAGACAGAACCCAACCAGCCATCATGAACACCCAAAGCTCAAGCCGTTTTCCACAAACCTAGTGGGGTTGGACTCAAGGTCTCCCTTCAGTGAAACCTCCCCCTGCAGGGCTGCTGGAGACTCAGGGCGCAAGCTCCAACTACAGACTATGCATTCATGTTCAAACCACCTTAAATTTAGTTAAAGACTAGATAGGTCTACCATACTTCTTTCAATTTCATTATAGATTTTTTAAAATCTCTGGTCCCGGCCACTGGTTTCTTCCCTCACTGAGCTGTTGACCAAAGTGACCCTTGAGGTTACAAAAATAAGACAGAATCTGTCAAGGCTCTTGAACGCCCTCCCCAGGCCTGAGGCAAAACCCTGTTGCTGAAGAAACCACAGAATACCATCGTTCAGCATCGAGAGACTCTTCAAGGTTTGGAATGGTAACCATCCCCCAGATGGCAGTTAGTGCAGTGCTGGAAGACACTACACAAGCTGCCAAGGGAAGATGAACAACGACAGCTGGTGTAAACAGACCACTGGCATGAAACACAGTCTGAGGCCATGAGTAGGCTGACCACACCTCCTACTGGGAGAGAAAAGGAAACCAAGAAAGGAGCAATTGTGCAATGGAGGAGCATGGGCCTGGGGGAGACAATCAACAGCTATTAAATTCGGCCAAATATTCCACTCAGTGAGGGGGAACCCTTGATTGGAACCGGGGATTCAGGGCGATATGCACCGGATCCCATACTCTTGGGCTCCCAAGAGAAGATGCACTATGTGATTGTCTGCCGGGGAGGCTTTTAAAAATAGAAGCTAAGTAATCCAGATTGTTGTATATTTGTTAACCAATACTGACCTCATTCTCCAATGGAGATTGTGTTTGTATTTTTCAGGATACAGCGAGGGAGCTGTGGCCAATATACCCTACCAACCGACTGCAGGCAGAAAGCTGAGATCCTGGCATGAGATGAGCCACCACAGTCATACGGGGAAGGATCCACATGGAACCCCACAGAGAATGATTGGATGAACAAGGGACCCACATCCATAGCCATTCAATCAACAAAGGATAAGCCAGTGAGACAGAAACCAATGAATCTCGACACAAAAACCCCTAAGCTCACAATACCATAGAGCCGTGGTGGGGGAGAATATCAGAGACTTGGCAACCCTCAGTAACAACACACTTGGGTCATGAGAACCCGACTGAAGACTGGGCTATCCATGGTCCCCTACCACAAAGACTGATACAGACGGCCCACGGAGGAGGATATCCAGCTGACTGGGGATGGGGAGGGGGGGCAACAGGGAATTGGGGATAACAACTCATGGTTGGCCCACTAAACAATGTAACTCATTATGGACAATAAAGAAAAAAATCTCTTTTTTAAGAATGTGTTTGAAATTTAAAAATTAAGGTTGAAATCTTATTTTTTTCTTTTTTTTTCCAGGAAGGGATTCTAATATGTGTTGTGTGTGCATGCATGTGGTTCCCTTGTTCGGATGCAGGTGAACAAAAAGTACAGAGGGTGTTAAGTGCCTCTTTCCAGACTTCTACTTTATGACCTAAGACAAGTCTCTTGCTGAACCAGGAGCTCACCACCAAGCTCCAGAAATGCTTCTCGCTCTGTCACCTTCAGCTCTGGGACTACAGGTCTTTCCAGCCATACTTGGCTTTTATATGGGTTCTGGAGATCAAACTCAGGTCATCATGCTCGCTTGTTCAGCAACTTCTGTAACCTACTGAGCCGTCTCTCCAGCTCCAGTCTTAGTATTTTAAAACAGCCAACATGGATGATACTGATGTGAGCCCTGTATTTTGGGAAGCTTAGAGGACTTCTGATGGAAAGCGACCTTCAAGTCCAGCCTAATAAACTGTCTATCAAGATAGGGCTTAATTCTCAACCAACAGTCCTATTCCATGGTGTTTTCATTTCTCCTTTCTTCCACATCTCTGTATCATAACTCATATATGAGGAAACAAGAAATCCATCATCATAACATAATCATAAGTAGCATCAAATGTGGTTTTTTACAATCATTACAATTAAAGGAATTATTTTCTTTAGAAGTTAAAAAAAAACTTGATATATCTAATCTTTCCAAACATGACATAGAATTAAACACAATAAAGAAATAAAAAATAATGTAAATATGAACTAGGACATTTAAGAGAAATGATTTATTATTGGTAAAAATTCATAATCACTCCCAAACTAAAATGCAGACGTTCCTCAACAGACAATGGGCTCATTGACCTGTAAAATACATAGTAGGCTTAAAACATTTTAAGTGAAAATGTTATGGGCTGAAAATCCATAAAATACAGCTGCCTTACTCAATATCATCACTCAGTCTTTCAGTGTAATCTAAGGTTCAGGTTATTTACCTTGTGATCACATGACTGACTTGGGCAAACAGATCACTGCTTCTTTTCAGCATCATGCCTACTGTGAAAAAAATGTAAATATTTGTATCATGATTTCTATTAATGAATGTGATTTTCACACCATCTTGTTGAAAATCATAAATTTGTATGCAGTTGTAAATCCTTGTTAACTGTACTATCCTTAATAATAACAGTAACTACGATTAATTATGAGCTAGAAATGCTGAAATTTGATGAGAAGTTACCAATTATTAGGCAATTTATAATTTTCAAATCTTAATGCCAATTGGAAATCAAAACTTTAAAATATGAACTTTACTGAAAAATAAGTATTAACATCATAGTTCTCTACTAATTTTCAAATATATATATATATATATACAGTCATGTGACTTTACAATCTGTTGCAAATCTTCCTGTGGTACTTTGAATCCTGTGCTCTGGATGTTTGGTCACAGGATGATGACCATTTGAGAAGTGGAGCCTTGCTGGAGGAGGTATGCTCTTGGGGACATGCTTAGTGGTCATAGCTAGCTCCCCCCTGCTAGAGTTAGGTTTATTCTCAGACTGCTGTGTTACACTTGCTGTGTTATGGAGGTGACATTCAACTTCTGCTTACCATGTTGTGCCCTGAAACTCTGGAGCTTCCCCTCAAGACTGGAAGCCAAAATACTTTGCTTCCATCAAATACCTCTGTTCAGGTGTTAACTACAACATTTCATTTGGAAAGCTGCTACAGAGTCAAGATATGAATTATTAAGCTTTCAAAGTGTCAGTAAGGGCATATTTACATGTGAATTACATTGGTTTTGGCAACTAAAATTCCCATTCAATTTATATATCACTGTTTAACTGCTTTTTCTTTGCACCTATATATGTTAAAATGTGTTTTCTGTTAGTTTTTAAATGCATCTCCACTTTAAGAAGATTTATTTTTTGCATGTTTATTTTTAAAATAATTTATAGGTTTTATTTGGCTAGTAAACACAGAGTGCCATAGAACATATTGACATCTGGAAGTCTAGTCTGTTAATGGGGAGACAAGTCTTCAAAGTATGAGGTGTGTTTGTGAACATAATACATCTGAAATCCCTTGGGATCAATGTGAATGAAGCTTGTTATAATTATAATGCTCACTCTTCTATATGCAAATGTATTCCCTTGGATAAGAAACTACAAAGGCTTCTTTTTAAGGATTAACTCAGTGACACACCTGAGGTAATCCTTTCCATTGAAGCTGGGCATGGTAATCCCAGTTCTCTAGCATCTGAAGCAGGAGGACTGCCAGGAGTTCTACACCAGCCTAAACTATAGAATTGAACTCATAAAAAGGAGGGGGGAAAAATCAATAGACAAAACCAAGCAAAAAATATTAGTTCAGGTATTGAAGACAATATTGAGGTAATAATATATTCAGAAATACAAAAAGAAAAAGAATTAAAGAGAAAATATCAAACCTCCAAACACTCTGTGATCCATTCAAAGGGTACCATGGAGTAGAATGAGCTGAGCTGGATGCTAAAGGGATAAATAATAAAAATGACAGTAACAAATGAAATTATAGTAGAAAATTTCTAAACCTGGTAAAAATAATGGCCATTCAAACCTCAGGTACAGCTGTCTAGAAAGCAAACTTTCAGTCATATATCATGGGCAAAATGTCAAAAATACAAAGCAATGAAGCAATAGTAAAAGTTAAAACTGAATATCCCAACTTAAATAAAAGGTAAACATAAAAGAATGGCATCAATTTCTCATCAGCTAACCCAAGAGCCAGCCACACAGGCAATAATATATTTCAGGTCCCCAAAAGCAATTAATTGCAAAAAAAAAGAGCTATAGAAGGCAATGACTAGCTGAAGAAATTCATTATAACCTAATTAGTACTAATCTCAACATGAGAGAGGCTGTATGCATTAAATATATGCCCAACATTTTATTAAATGAGAAAAACTAAGCATATTTTCTCTACATATGTAATGAATTCAATGTACCTGTTGTTGTAATATATATTCTTTCCATATTGTTTTATTTTTAGAGAAATCAAACAAATTAAACTATTTTGATGACAGCCTTCTATCATTAAAAGATCTTACGAACTCCACACGAAAGCGAAATTTAAAGGTACAAAACAAACATACAAATATTGATCTTTTTATATGTTAATGATGAACTTGCTGAGAAAGGAATAAAAAATATTCTATTCACAAAATCTTCAAAAAATGAACAAACTTGGGCTGGAGAGATGGCTCAGCGGTTAAGGCAATTGCCTCCAGTGCCTATGGCCCTGGGTTCAATTCCCCAGGACCCACATAAGCCAGACCCACAAGGTGGTGGTCCTGGTGTGCTCTCCTCTCTCTCTCTCTCTCTCTCTCTCTCTCTCTCTCTCTCTCTCTCTCTCTCTCTCTCTCTCGCTCGCTCGCTCTCGCTCGCTCACTCTCTCTGTCTCTCTCCTCTCTCTCTGCTTGAAAATGAATAAATAAATTTAAAATTTTTTTAAAAAATGAACAAACCTAAGCAATCCTTATTATTTAAAAATCACCTTTATCTCTAAGAAGAATGTTGCCAATAGACCTAATTTGTCTAGTATTTATGGTACTGTTGCATGATATTCTGTGTCCAACCAAACAATCAGTACTGGTTTTTGTATTAAACAAGCTGCAAACAATTATATCAGAAATCGTGAGGATTAATTTCAATCAGTATGTCTTTTGCCAACATTTGTTACCCTTCCTTGTAGCCCTCATAGGGCTCCTCGCTTCCTTATTTTCTTAAAAAGTTCTTCATATAAGCTTAAACGTGGAAATAACTAATGATAATTTCCTAGGATATTTATTAATCTGTAATTTTTTTGGAAATCAATAATTTCAATATTTAACATATTTCTAAAGGGAAGTAGATTATTGTTTTCTTTAATGTAACTACTGGTAGTTTTTTGTATTTTATTTTAAATTTATTGCCCAAAATTAGATATATTGATTGAGTAAATATTGTGTTTATATTCCCCTTTCCCTCTTTCCCTCCCTCCTGTCCCCAATCCCCTGGGTATCCATCCTCCTCGGTGGGCACACTGGATCAATCCAAGTGGCAAGGGGTTATGGATAGCACAGAAGGCATCAAGGTAGCTTCCCCTTCCCTTTATGAATTGTAGCTGAGGGGGGGATAATGTCTATTGGTAATCTCCCCCACCATGGCTCTTACAATCTTTCTGCACCCTCTTCAGCTCAGTTCCCTGAATCATGAAGGGTGAGTTTTAAGTCTGTTTTATTGTTGTTGTTGTGACATTAATAGTCTCTGTGCTTCTACTTTGAGTTGTGTTGGAAGCCATTGGTGTCTGTCTCACTGACTTGTCCTGGGATGACTGATTGGCTGTGGTTACAGGTCTCTTTCTTGCCCCTCCACTGTCTCAAGTGTTTCACTTGGGGCCCAAATGATGGGCCTGGAGTGGTGCATCTCATGCTGGGATATCAGTCATCAGCCTGCAATTCTTTAGTGGAGTTGGAATGACCACAGCTCTCTCACTGCCTTCTGAAAAATACAAACAGAATCTCCATGGGAGAGTGAGATCAGTATAGGTTAAATGAGACACACATTTCTAATTTGGCAAAATTCTATTGAGATTAGCCTCTCTGTAGTTCTCTGGTAATGGGGATTTCTTTTTGGAACCAGATTTTGGTTCCTGTAGGATTTTGCCCTGAGTCCCAATTCCAGTTAAGCATTCCTTGTCACTGAGTGAATTTCTTAGCCAATTTAAAAGCTGTTGAATCCCACCCCCCACCACCCACCCCCTAGGTTTTAGCGCTTCTATTGCACCAGTGATCATTTCTTGTTCCATTGATCTCTCCCAAAAGGAAGTGTGTTCAGCCTTCTCATGGCAACAGTCTGCATTCTGTATCTGTGGTCTCCTCTTTCTCCAAATATTATTGACCAATTTCCCCTGGCAGCTTATGTTGTGCCTCCCAGCACTGCACTTGCTACCATCTGGGTACTGGACACCATTCTGGACCTCGAAGGGTCTCTCGTGGTTGATCAATGGCTTTCTTTGGTTTCTTCAGCAATAGGATCTTACCTTTGTCTTGAAACCTGTCTTGTTTTGGGGACGTTGACGGTCTCTTGGATCAACAGCTCAGTGTGGGAAGGATCCAGTGACTGGGATGATACTTATTTTAGTAGTTCAAGTGCCCTGAAAGAGCAGCGGTCCACATATCCCAGGACACTGTGATCCTCAGCTTTGTCACCACAGTGGAGACTCTAATTACATGAGTTTTAGATAAGGGTCAATAAGCATGTCAGCAATTTAACTCCAACTATTGGGCTATAAACTGCCTCTGTAGGCATGTTTCTTTAATGTGCTCACTTTAAAGTAGTAAAAGTAATTGTTTTTACATTCATACGTGATGGTTTCTGGTTTTATTTAGCAACCAATATTTAGGATTGGGAATACTTTCATCCTGGCTCTCTTCCCTTCCTTGTGATTATAAGCACTTCTTTCTTGATAAGCTTGTCTGGAGAAGGCAGGCAGACAGCAATCCATCCTCCGCTGAGCCTTACTCTTCTACATCAAGACTAAAGAGGGTCTAGGGAAATTAATCCTTTGCCCTAGGAAGTTTATTAAAAATGCTAAATCAGGAGTTGATGGCAGCTTAAATAGCCTGAAATAACTCTCTAGGGGATATGCTCTAAATGCTTATCTGTTAATGTAGATTTGATTCAAGAAGAGACAAAGATCAAGGAAAGGAAAATATAGCTTTAAAGCATTACTGGCTTTATATAAAATTAAGAAAAAAACCACAATAGGCATCATATGTCAATAATAATTCTGTTAATGTTGATAAATCTCTTTAAATATTTTAATGAATTTATTTGAGAGGGGGAGAAAGAGTATGGGCATGCCAGGGCCTCTTGCCACCGCAAATAATCTCCAGACTCACTGCTGAATCATACGTAGACATCTTTGCAAGCAAATTACTTGACAGCTGAGCCATCTCCAGGACCTTCTGTAACATAACAAGAAATCTTTTCACATAAGAAAATGAAGCAAAATGCATTTCTGAAAGCATTGTCTCTAGAGAGACAAGAAAAGTTCACGATTGAAAAATTGGTGCATGGTGAGACATTCACCTTGGTGTTAGATTGTAGCTGGTCCCATCAAGCTTTGCTTTGAGAGATGTTCTGTTTGTTCACCTTCTGTGATTTCAACAGACAGCTTTAAACCTTTATCCACAAAGAGAAAGGACAGGAAACCCAACCTTTCCACATCTATTTTAAGTCATTCTCGTGTGCAGTTAGTGGTAATGAGACCAAATAGGAGAAAGCCATCTTAGTTAGGCAGTTTTCATGACTGAGGCCCAGAGGGAACTAGGAATTACCAATCCATATACCATCTTTCCTGGCAAAACTGGAACTCACGGATGATCTACAGCGGCCCCTGCTGTCCACAGTCTAACATGCTATGACCTTCGCAGACCCAATGTGGACAGACTGGAATCCATGATCCAGATTTATTAATGTATCAGATTTTTCTGCTGGCTTCCTATAAAGGTAGTGGCCATGCCCTCTTACTTTCTCTTGGCCTATCTGGCTTCCTCTTGACTCTTGTTCTTTTTCAACACCCTTTGTGTGATCAGCTCTCTTGGTTCGTGTGGCCTGGATTCCTATGTAAGTTTTTGGTCCCAGGGTTCACTGAGGCTGAGTGGGGAGGGGAACATAACCCTGTCACTTATATCCACGACATATGTATTTATATTCTGGATTTTTTACTACTTGGGTGTCCTCTCTAAATTTTCCCTAACCTCCCTCCAGGGCTAAAGCCACTTGTACCCCTCTTCAAGCTTCCCCAAGGTGTGGAGGTCTGCAGTTTACTTGAGTTTGGCTCCACTCTGATTTAGCCTCAGCTCCTTCCCGATCTCCACGTGCTTTCAGCCTTACTTCAGTTTCTACCCAAACTTCTATCTTTCTTAAATGTTTTCCCCATAAAAATGTGTTCTGCCCTTCCTTCCCAGATCCTAATTCCCCTTAAACAAACTCCACAATTTGTGACTTCTCCCCAAATAAGCTTAGTAGTTCATAATTTGTTCTTCTTGAATTTGTCTTTATTATTGTTCTTTAAAGATTAGGAAAGAACCAAAAACTTGTGGTTCAAATCTGGGCGACTCCCCTCCACACCAAAATTTCTGTATCAGTATAAAGTGCGATATAGTCAAATACACACACATATGTGTGTACATATGTCTCATATAAAACAATAAATATAATATGACATGCTATATAATAATTATTTCAGCTTGAGTACAGAAATCAGGTATCAAAAACTTGAGAGCATTCTCCCTCCATTTTAAATTTCAAAATGTGTAATCCTAGGAAAGTCTCACTATGTTCCTCACAATAAGATAAAAGCTGAGCAAGTTGGTGAGAAATTCTTGATAGGCTCCTTAGAGCACTTGAAATCATATGGAAAACTAATGGAAGACAGAAATTGGCTAGGCAACTGAGGGGTGATGAATCCCAAAATGAATAGCCTTCTCCTTGCTAGGTGCAGGAATTGTCTTTGGGCCTGTTGGAGAAGATCTAGGTTATTATACTTTTTGTCAGGTTAGAAAGCATCAGAAAGATCTTGCCATTCCTCATCTCTTCCCTCTTAGGGAGTCTTTTTACTCCCTTCCTACAGAATTCCAAAATTCCTGATGCCACATTCCTGCCATAAGGAGTAACTGGCTAAACCATCCAGCTATCCACAGGGCTCATAAAACACCTGAAAACCTGGTCTTCTCATGTAGCCGCTATCCATATAAACCCAGATGGAGTCTTGAGGTGGACTTCTCACAATCCTTCTTGCCTCCAAGGGTAAGAGCTCCTTCTTGGTTCCTTCTCTTACATTCTGGGCTTAAACTTTTCTTTTCCTTCCTAAAGCTTTAAACTTTAAAAAATCTTACAGAACCTTATCCTCCTGTTTGTGAATTTAATTCTTCGAATTTAGAGTACAAGGATCTGGATCTGGAAACATCCAGATTATCATTTTGCTGGTATACAAGGAGCCAGATTTCCTGTATCAAAACAACCCCATTGGAAACTAGAGGCAGAGAAAATGCCTGGTGTCTTTGAGAAAGCAGAGCCTCTCTTGGCTCTTGGATGGGCTGGAAAGCAGAAGTTAGGGTGTCAAACACTCATGGTTACACAAAACTTCAATGGAATAAAAGGCTTCTGGGTTCTTATGAATTCAGCAAATGAAATCCATAGCCCATAGAGGGTGAAGTCTAAGTTTCACTATAGAGTTGAAATGATAGAGAGGGCAGAGTCCCTGCTCCAAGGCAAGTGTGAGTCTCAGAAAGTGAGACATGCTGTCTGTCTGGCATCTTTGACTGAATCTTTCATGGGAATTCACAGGTTGTGAAAGAGATAGTCAACCAAGCCCTCATGCCAACCATACACTTGGCCAATTTTTCTAGAAAAGGGGGTGCTCTTTAGGAAGAAGAGAGAAGGAATGATGAGACCCTTTTCTAATATTTTGGGTATAGCATTGGCAGACTCCTTTAGAAAAAAGAGATTCTCTCTTACAGGCTCAAGGTCATTTTTCTCCTTACACTTTTAGTTTACTTTCAGGGCCCCTGTTAACCTTAAACTCCCTTCAACCCATGAAGAACAGTTACACATCACAGGGAACAAAGTCAAAAGAAGTGTGGTCAGATAGCAGCTTAAACTATAACTGATAAATCGCTTGTTTGTTTTTGATGTGTCTAAGGATCAGGCTACGAAGATGGCTCAGTGGGTAAAAACAAGCATGGGATCCCAAGTTCAATTCCCAGCATACATGCAAACGTCTAGACATGGCAATTGTAGCTGACATCTTGAGACAGGTGAAGACAGGAGAATTGCTGGGGCTCAGGAGTCAACCAGTCTGTGAGCAGCAATGTGGAAGTTCAAGGTCCAGTGAGAGGCTTCATCTGATGAAATCAAAGCAGAAGAGTGGGATTGAGTGAAGGACACTCAACCTTCAAATTGCCGTCATCCACAGGACACAGTCATCTGTGCCTATATCACATAGATATATATGATATAACTATATTAACATACACTCCCAGAATTTTTCGTCATCACAAAGTATCCTTCAAGGAAATTACTTTTTTATGAATTTTATTCTGATTGAAGGGAAGAATAAAAAAATTAAATAATTTGCAGGTTTTTTAAAAAAATATCAAGTAGTAAAGTAAAAGTAAAAAAAAAAGCTATAATGTGTATCAGGTCAGAATTCACAGACTAGCACACACTCAACAATAATATTTAATCATAAAATTATACTTGCTTTTCATTCTTAATACCTTACACCCACATGGCAAGAATCCAGTAGAGTACCAGTAGATTACAGAGAGGCCTGTGAGATCAGACCCTTTTGACAAAGCTTCTCTGAAAACACAGAAAGAGCATGGAAAACGAAAACAAGAATACTGGATGAAATAAAAGCTACCAGAGTCTCAGCTATAGTGAATAGCAAGTGTAACATAAACGCTGGGCCATCTTCATGAAGAAAACAAAGAACAAATTCTGGGGAGGGTGTGACCAAAAGGGAACCATCCTACACTGCAAGTAAGAATGTCAACTAGTCCAGTCACTATGGAAATCAATATGGTGCACCTTACAATTCATAAACCCCTACTCCAAGGACTGATCCAATATACCCAATGAGAAGATACCTAGTGGATTGGGGACAGGGAAGAGGCAAACAGGGGTACCATCATGAGCTTTGCTCATACAATGTATCTAGTTATAAAGATAGCCGCAATAAAAATTAAAAAATAAAAATAAGCCTAGAATATGACCCAGGTAGACTACTCTTGGAGACTTAACTGAATAACTGAAAATGGACATATTTGTGCATCATTCTTTATCCAAAATAGCTTTATCAGTTAGTTTCTTATTGTTGGACAAAAATACCCAGCAGAAGCAGATTATGCAATGAATACAATTAAATTTGGCTCATGGTTTTAGGTAAAGTATCAATTGTGGTGGCGAAAGCTTTCAGGAGAATAGAGACAGGGCCACATCTGAATGTCAGCAACATGGAAGTAGAGAGAAAGCACGGCTGGGCTGTCACCTCAAGAACCACCTTCTGTCACTTACAGATTCCATCACAGTTATGCATCATAAATCTTCCCCAAATTCCTTATACAGTGCCATCAATGATTATGTATTATTAAACAGGAGATTTTGTGGGATATTTAACATTCATATTATTACAATAGCTAACTATTAAACCAACCTCAGTATTCAACATCATAACAATAGACAAAGAAAAGAAAAAAAAGAAATTATGGCACACACCCACACCCACAAACACATATAATGTTTCTCAGCCAGAAAGAAGAATTAAGTGTTGTTTCCAAGAAAGTGGATGCAATGAGAATTAATCAAAGTAAATGAATTAAGTCAGTGTAAGAAAGAAAAAAAATGACAAATTTCCTTTCATTTTTGATCTCCAGATTTTATGTAGATTCATAAAGTCACGTATGCATATATTGCATGAAAGTCAAGTGAAACTGCCTAGCAAACCTGCAGGAGCACAGATGGAAAAAGGGAAGACAAGGTGTATTGAGGGAATACATTAAAGCCCAGCAAGCTCTTATATGAAAATGTCCTCATGTATGCCAGCTTCAGATTATAAGGATTGTGATCCAAAGGTACGTTTTCAAAAATCTCCTCATATTTTTAAATCTCTCTGACCAGATAAACATAAATTCTAATATAATTAGGAAATATGATTAAATACTTATTATCTTATTATACATAGGTTTTATCCTACAAACACTGGATAGTTCATAAAAGAAATTTATAGTGCTAACATCCCCTAGGATTCTAACAGGCTATATGCTACATTATTACATGGAATAAAAATGGAAATTCAGGTAGGTTCAGAAAATGAAACACAGAACTGGGGATGCTTCACATTCAATGCATAAATTTATTTCCATATTAGTTAATCCAGTCTCAGGGAGCAAAAATTCACTCTATTCCATGAGAATTGAACTAGTCATGTAACTATAACTTCTCCCTATGTGATTGGCAGTCCTTTATGAAGATGTAACATTCAGAAATCAAATATCTTGAAAACATCCCAACACTCAACAACGTTAAATTAAGTCAAATTTTATACAGCCATAGTAAAACCATTTCCTATTGTGAAAGCTAATGTTCAGCTTTCAATAATAGTTGAAATCATGATAAAAATGTAACAAAAAAACTGTTAAGACAAAACAAACATCAAGAACCAGAAACAGGAGTAATTTGCAATTAAAGAAGGAATCTAAAATTACAATAATTAACAAGCAAAGGACTTTGCTGAAAATAAATCAAGAGTAGGCAAGGACCGATGAGCAACACCAGAAGATCTTTAGGAATCCCAAGAAGGAATTGCAAGGAGTAACTAAGACCACAGCAAAAAATTAGAGTTTATGTGATATGTTCAATGGATATGTGTAGATAGTATAGCATAAAGGAAATAAATATTTCTTAGATAAATAATAATAGAGGGAATTATATGTCATTTTCAAATAGTCAGAATTAAATTATAGCTCACATTGATAGAAATCGTGAAATATATTTACACTTTCCCACGTTACAGCACGACAATTCAGAGGAATATTTCTTGCTATACATAAGAACTTACTGATTTGTATAACTGAAATATATTTGTGTTCTTCAAGGTAAAGCAAAATGACTTAGTAAATGATTATTTAAATTTTTAAATGGAAAAAAAATGTGACTTCATTATTAATATCCTATCTAGTCCGTTATTATTTCCATTATCAATTGGCATCGGTTTTTAAAGATACATTCTTAACATTGTTTTGGTCACTTGAAATACAGAAGTAAAAGTAACACAGTTCAGAAATATAAACCATGCATTTCTACTACATACTAAACTGTGTGAAAATTATTATAAATTTTTTAATTACTTTTTTCAGCAGCAGTCTGGACACTCTGAAAACTTAAAATCAACTGGTTGCAAATTATTTTCTGTTTGTACAAGAAGACAGGTTTAAAAAAATCATTTGACTAAAATGAAAATTTTAAATTAGTTCCTTGACAGATAAAAATAAAACAAAATTTCTAGTTGACTGCTCTTCTTTTATACTAAGTTGGCTACAAACATCTGTGAACCTAAACTCTATGATATAAAGTAGACTTAATCATTTTAGAAACTAATATTTATTATTAAAACTTGCATTGAAGATTATAATAACTATAGAGGTATGAATTTTGACTGATGTGCAGTTATTTGAAACACATCACTTAATGTTTGGTTTCTTTTAAGATAGACCTAGATTTCAATACCATATGTCTATGGTTGGGAATGTCAAATTATAATATATATTGACAGGTTTCTAGGGCAGGGAAGCAGTATTTTATGTGCTATAAAATCTAGAAAATAACATATTTTGAAAGGAAAAAAGAATATTAAATAGAAATATCAGCAGAAAGAAAATACTGCTCCAGCAATAAAAGGAGCATTAGTTGAAAAATACAGTGTTACTCTTTGATATTGAAAAGCATTATTCCTAGTGGAAGAAATAATGTAATGCCATTATAATTCTTATGTATCATTACATACATATGAAGACATATACAAAAATACAGATACTGAAGTAAAGTTGTTGGTAAAAAGCTTTCATAAAGATCTGATTAACCACACCTAGCCTTCACACAGGGCCAAAATGAAACATACTAGAAAGTGATGAGACAAACAGGAGACCAAACACCACAGCAAATCTGATAAACCATGAAAGGTCAATGGAGACAGACATCAATGATACCCAACACAACCCAGGGCAAAGGTCTAGAGATATTTAAGATCTCAATAACAAAGCTGACTCAAAACTCACCCCTATGACTCAGAGAACTGAGTAGAAGAGGTGTCAGAAAGAATGAATGAGGCATGGTGGGGGAGAATATCCAGAAACATTACCTCCCTCAGCAAAAATACACAAGGGGGAAGTTAAAAAAAAGAATGAAAAACTGTCTCCCTCTGGTGCAATTCATAACACCCCCATCCTATGTACAGATCCAGTAAGTGCACCGAGGAAGGACCCCAGTGTGTATGGGAGAGAGAGGAGGGAAATGGGGACATATTCACAAGATTTGCTCATATAATGTACAAACTTTTTCATAATAAAGATATTAAAAATCTGAGTTTGATCTCTAGACATCATAGAAGTGTCCATCATGGTGACACAACTGGAAATGAATGAGTATAAAAAGTTTAAAATATTGATGGAAGAAGTAAAAAGTTAATGTTAATGACTAGCAAACCTGAATGTAAACCAATATGAATAAACTAAACATTGATGTTATGTAATGTTAATACATCTAATAAAAGTATTCCAGCTTGTTAGTTTAAACTGACTAAGAACAAATCTTTCACAAATGCTAGACAGAATTAAAAATTAAAATATAGGGTGAAAAATGTTATTAAAGATAATATAAAAATGAAACCAATGTAATATATATATACATACATACATACATACATACATACATACATACAAGGTAGCACCAGCTTAGACAGAAGGGGATGCCTCAGAGCCACAAAACTTTGCATTTAAAAATGAATAACCAAATTTAAGGGGAAAACAGGTAGCAAAGGGTAGTGAGTGCAAAAGCAAGTTACATTTGAAAGCAGGTGAAAATGTGGAAGTTCCCCCCCACACACACATACAATGAACTCCATCTTTAACAAATTACAAGACATATCTCACTTTCAAATACTCTGACAATAAAAGTCCCTAGGGAAGATATGGACAAGCTTAAAATACCGCTCTAGGGATAAACACTATGTCATGAACCAAAGGACTGGTAGCTGGAGTTCAGGAACTTAGAGAGATAGTGCTAAACTGGTGCACCTATGTATCTGTCAATGTTGCCACGAACGTCCCTGGCATTGCCAAAGAACACCAGAAAATACATGAAAACATATACAGACTATGGAATTATGAAGCGTGTTTTATTTTCCTACTTGTCTTCATTTTAATTGCTAACTGTGACTTTTCTAATAGATCTTCCTTCTCTTTGGCCTCAGTGATTACAATTCAGTCAGCTTTAAAATTTTAATTGCCTTCATGGAAGACTAGGAAAAAGGGCAATAAACTGCCCTTATTACACTTAACATGTAAGAGCTACAAGAACATATTGCTTCTCACCTAATAATGGAAAAAGGCCAAATATTCACAAATACATAAAGTTATTTGAAGTTGTCAGATAGGTTATAGATGACTAAATAAACTGAACTCAAATTTTGACAAGTTATTTTCAGAAAAGATGATGCAGAGAGAATTTCCTGTCTTTGGAAGATGATGGAAAACATTTTTTTGCTGCCAAATTAAAAAAAATAGGAAGGGAATAATTAGTAAAATAGTTTAATTTCAAAAGGACAAGTGTGTGGGTTAGAGTGATAATTTGTAGCAACTAGAAATTCCAAATTCACTGTGAATTGAAAGCCCCCCAAGAACTGTTGAAGACAAACCAAATGATTCCATAGAGCCATTTCTTGGAGCATCAGGATACAGAATGTAGGAGGTGAGCAGCTACTATAGGAAAGAAACAGAAACTTATACTTTTCTCAAAACTCTCCAAATCAGGATAAGCCAAATGTGTTTGTGTTTTTCAGGATGCAACGAGAGAGCTGTGGCCCATCAAACCCTACCAACCAACCGTAGGCCAATGGCTGAGATCCTGGCAAGAGAGGAGCCACCACAGTCATATAGTGGAGGATCCATAGGGAACCCAGCAGACAATGACAGATGAACAAGGGACCCATAGCCACAGCCATTCAATCAACACAGGAGAGGACAATGAGACAGAAACCAAGGATTTTTGACACAAAGACCCCTAAGCTCACAACATTAAAGCAGCCTTAATACTCATCCACCACAACTCAGGGAACTGAGTGGAAGAGGGGGCGGAAAGATTTTGAGAGCCATGGTGGGGGAAACTGTCCAGAGGCATGGCACCCTTCATGGCACACTTTGGTCAGGAAGACCGGGCTGAGTACTAGGCTATCCAGGATCCCCTGCCACAAGGACTAATACAGACAGCCCATGGAGGAGGATATCCAGCTGATCAGGGATGGGGAGGGGGGAATTGGGGAATTGGGGATAACAACTCATTATTTGCCCACTAAATAATGTAACTCATTATGTACAATAAATATATGTTTTAAAAAAACTCTGGCCACCAATAAGGGACAGAACACTACCCAGCTGACAAGCCTCACTAATAATAATCTATTGCTCCTGAAAGTAGGCATGATATAAGGAACTGTATCTTCATGTCATAAAAAATATGAATGCAGGCACCCCAAGGATGGGGTAAAGGTACATTGTATCTGGGAAAAGAGTGTATGCCTGATAGATTCATTAAGATACAAGATGGGCAGTTTCATTTCAATTTTAAATACTTGCCTAATAATATATGCCTGCATTTATATTCCATGTCAAACTTTTGTATGTAGATTAAATTCCATACAATATGCTAAATTCATATTTACTTGGGAATCCTGTATTTTATCTGCCAATTCATAGGCTTCTCTGATCATGAAGGTCCTCTAGTATCCATAAGGTATTTCTCTACAGCACCTGTACAATGTCAGGCATGTAATATGGCACTTCCAATTCCCGTTTGGATTACTGATAAAGTCCCTTGAGTGGGTGAGCTGTTTTATTTCTTGTCCATGTTCAGATTATACAGATGATTTTCCTGATAGAGACCACAATCTTTCTATTAACAGCTAAATCTTACCTTAAGATTACCTTACCTTCAACTCAAGTTTTTCAGTCCCTTCTAATTCCACTCCAGGACCAGCAAATACTCTTAATGTCTACAAAGTCTGATAGATCTGGCTCTTTATTTCCACTCAAATAATAGATCATCCTAGCATTTGCCAAATTTGACAATCATATTTTCATTTTAGGAGCCTAGCAAACTGCTAATCTCTGCTGAAAAGATCCATTTCACAGCTAGCCATACATGGCTCTCCCCCTCAACTATTTCCTGACTTTTTCTTAGACAGCTCCTTTTAACAGACTTCTGATGCAGCGCTAGCTGAGCATGCGTAACACCATTACTGCTGGACTTTAGGTGCTAACTTGCTCCCTAAGGCCCATGTGATAAAGAGTAGTACCTACGGTGGTCTCTTTGGGAAGCAGTAGATCCTTTAGGAGGGCCTAGAGGGATGTCATTAGGTCATTGAAATGGTGTCCTTTAAGAAGGATCTTCACCAGGTTGTTTTTTCTCCTTTATCACTGGCCCAATGGTGAGGGATATTCCATAGCCATAAGCTTCCACCATGGTGTACTGACTTGGCATAGGCACCAAGCAAGTACAATCCACCATCCACCAAACTTCCACACTCGCGAACCTAAATCAACAGTCCTTTTCAAGTGATACAAGTATACATCCTGTACTTGGCTTATAGTCAATTCTAAATTCTCAAATTCTCAATTCTAAATTCTAATTTTGATCATCACAGTATCCCAGGAATAAGGAAAGTTCCTAAAAGTGTAACATATGACCAAGTATGACCGACTAAATAAATATTGGATCAATGAGTAGAGGAACATATAAGTACATGACTGAAAGCAATTAAACATAACGTTAATAAATGTAGCAATCAAAATTAAAATGATCAATTTTACAATGTAATTTAGAATACTTTTGTGGTGATTTGATGAAAGCATAGTACATTTGCGCAGTTCCTCCTGAATATTCATACATTAGAATATAACTTTTCTTAATTCCTCAGTGTGCGGCAGTAAACCTCAATCTCATGCTAAGTTTCCACATTGATATAAAATGCTGCCTCAGATGGGATTCACTGTAGCCTTTTAATACCCACATTCATCATGCTAAAATATATGCATGGCCTATAACTTCAGCAGAATAGCCTACAATGTGGAATAGGAGTGATCCCGAGGCAGAGCTTAAAATAAGCAAATAGGTCAAATGTTCAACTTACCTGCAATATTTTTAATTACTTGGCATATCTTTTTAAATGAATGTTCAAGCCCTATCTAACCATCGTGACACTAAACTTAAATGAGAGAAATACCGGGGGCCTCATGTGTTTCATCTTTTATAATGCTCCAAGTAAAATGAATCTTTTGATTTTTTTTTTCATCCTGAAAATGTCTCTTAAGAGCCAATGGTTTAAATGCAAAGTTCTTCCCTTAAGGAAAAGGTTCGAAGTTTTCATTTTTTCCAAGAGTAAAATATTACTTTTTCACATAAAAGTTTTGTCTATTTTATTGCTAGAGTTGAAAAAGAACAAGTCTTGGTACTTCTTTAATATAGCCCAATTCATCAAACTGATTCTTTCTTGCTCTAGGTTATTCCTCATTGATATTCCCTTTGGTTGCTAGAAATTTCTAAATTAGTGTTTCATGCAACTATGTGGCACACATTATTTAGCTAACTATTGCATTTCATTTGTATTCATTATGTGTATATGTGACTTTCTCATTGCTCAGCATTATAATAACCATAAAAGGATGATTTATGCTGCCATAGATACAACAATAAACGTATTTCATTTAAAAATCAGCATCTTATTATGATCTGTTAAAGAAAGGAACTTCATTAAACACAGAATGTTCCTATTTATTTCATTATCATTGTATGAGTGTTCATTCCAAAACCAAGGAACAACAGCTTTTTCTTTGCTCACTTGTATACTTAGATTTATCTTTATTATAAATCAATGTGTCCTTAGATTTTGTTTTGTTTTAGAGACAGAGTTTCAGTCTATCTATCTATCTATCTATCTATCTATCTATCTATCTATCTATCTATCTATCTATCTACCTGTCTATCTATCTATCTATCTATCTATCTATCTATCTATCTATCTATCTATCTATCTGTACTTGTATATGTAAAATACATTAACCTACATATATACTGTAATCTAGATATAGACTGCATATACACATATGATATGTAATTTGTATATAATATATGCTTAAATCTTTTAACACAGAATTATATAAGTGCTTCCTTGCATTATTACATTATTTTTATAATAGTAGAAATTACATTTATACTTAAATATATGTAAACCTCCAACATAATTATTTCAATGCTGTTAAGTGTTGTCTGTGATAGATGATTATGTTTATCAACTCTATTGCTGTCAACTTGTATAGACCAGGGCATCCAAATATTTGATCAGATCCAGTCTATATGTCACTGTGTAAGTTTTTGGAGAAGAAATGAATATTTAAATCAGTAAATTTAATTCAATGAACTATTATTACCTAGATGCACCTTATTAGCCCATATGAAGGCCTCATAAGAGAACAGCTCAGCTCATCTAGTGCTTTGAGAAATAAGGACTAGCAGACTGATTCTTTCCAGATACAGCTGAGCTCCTATTCTTCATTCGGAATCTTCTGATGAACCCATTGACAAATGCCAGTGATGAACCACCGCAAATCATAGACCAATTCCTTGAAGGGCGTGTGTGTGTGGCTGGGGGAGGGGGTAATATTGCTTCTGTTTCTTTGGGAAATCTTTATGAATGCACCACCTCACATTGATCTCTTCTGTAAAGAGCTTTCCCACATGGGTTAGGCCACCTCACTTGTATCATGGCCTTTGCTGGTTTTGACAGATCCCAACCCCCTCCAAAAAAAAAAAAAAATCAATTCAGCCAGCAAAGCTCTTGTGGGATATAACAAGACTTGTATTTTTGTTGATCTTCCAATACTTTAAACTCTGAAATAGACCAGTGAAATAAACTGGGATAAACTAAAACAAATATCTAAACTAACCCATACAATCTTTGGCCTTAGTGAAGATAAAAAGTTGATTTCTTAGAACTGCTCATTATGCAATAAATCACATTTAAAATATATCTTTTAAGGTCTTTGGGGATTTGAAGGAGGATTAATAATTCATTTGTGCTAAACATTTAGATTATAATAGACTCCTAAAAAAGTATGGAGAAATGAACAGCATGGACTTTAGCAGCTGGGATCATGTAGAACAGCAGTGACAATGACTGTTTGGAATGGGTTGATCAGGGAAGATGATGCAGGCCTTGGAGAAGCAGACAGGTGGGTCCATGTTACCTAAAGGCAGGAAACTAGCAGAGTTGAGTGTATTGAAAAGAAGAACAGATAACAATCATAGTAATAAGAATGATCCTAAAGAATTCAGCAACTTTCTACATTTTTAGCTTATTCTTCAAGATATAAGAAATCTCTTTTTCTTTCCTTTTAGCCAAGAGTTCAGAATTCATGGCAGCAGAAATAGTGTTTTATCTTCATGACATTGAAATTCAGAGGCATTTAAGGGCTAAAAGGAGAACATGGCAAATTTAATAATCTTGTACTATGTCCACCAGACAATGTATTCTGAGTTATAAATAATGAACGAAAAGTTGAACCGAATGTACTTTTAAGTTTGAGGCCTGCAATACACATGACATTAGTCATTTTTTAAACAACGAAAAAATAACAATATTTTGTCATCACTTTGTTTATATCTTGCATATCTGGATTCACAAACACTTTCCAAACCATGACTTAAATATTCTGTGCCATAAAAATCCCTTCCAATATTTATCAATAGGGTTTTAAAAAGAAAGATTATTGGTTTTGCTTTGGGTCTGAAAGTTTATTTGATTGCTAGATGGGCACATTGCCAGTTAGTTGATAGATATAAGAATTTTTGAAATATTATAACATTCCATTTACACCATAAATTACACAAAATTGCCCCTTTATGAAGCCAAATATGGTCATTACTCAAAACAAGAAAACATTTGTAAAACATTTTAAAACTTTTTTAAATACATACAATCAAGTGAAATAAACTATTTACCCAGTATCTATTTTAGGAGTGAGGAGAACACCAATTTGGCAAAATATGAAGAGAGAAAATAAAAGTACGTTCTTATAAAAGCCAAGACAGGCCTGCTAGACTTTGAAAGCCACACTGCTATGCTCACCTGACACTGCAGAAATAGAACGTTGTCCTTTTCAGCAATAGGGTGTTAAAGAAGTTTTAATGCTATAGCTTGCATGATATCATCCTAAATCAGCCAGTGGAAAATCGGCCCCCTTCTGAAGGTCCATCTCCTACAATGATAAATATTGCCTTAAAAACTGGTTCAAAGAACCTATGAGTTCCAAGTGGGCCCAATAACCAGTGATTAGGTCCAGAAGCCTAGGCTGTATCATGTCTACAAGACATTGCTCCCAAAGGAACTTCCCTTCCCTTTGGTGCTCATCTCTTAGCGACCCAGTAAGTAGTTACCTCTCACAATGAGCTGTTGATCAGAATGAACCACAGGGTCCCTAAAATAAGACAAACTTTGTCACAGCCCTTGAATACCCACCTCAGGCAATAGATAAGACCCTATTGCTGAAGATTCCATGGACTGATATCACACAACACTGAGAGACCCTGCTAAATCCAGAAAGAAATCAGCTCCCTCCCAGAAGGGCAGCCTGGGTAATGCCAGAAGGTGTAGCATGAGCTGCCAGGAGAACCATACCCAGGATATCCTGAGAGAGCATCAGTATTTTCATTCTTATTAAATTAGTATTTTAATTTCAATAAATTCCTAATTTTTACTTAATCCTAGATGATAACATACTTAAATACAAATTCCATATATTAATTTCACTTTGAGTGCACACTGACCTTTGGTTTTTGTTGCTGTTGTTGTTGTGGTTGTTGTTTTGAACTACATTTCACATCCAGCTTAATGTGGGTAGCTGAGGATTGACCTGGGCTGGCAGGTTTTGAAAGCAAGTGTCTTTAACCTCTGAGCCATTTTCCAGACCTTTGAATGCATATTAGCATATTAATAATGACCACTGTTCAGAGATGGCTTGGAGGTTAAGGTGCTTGCCTGGAAAGCTTAAAGACCCAGATTCAACCCCCTCAGTACCCACATAAAGCCAGATGCACAAAGTGGTGCATGCATCTGGAGTTTGTTTTCAGTGACTGAGGGCCCTGGTCTGCCCATTCTCTGTCTTTCTACCTGCTTTCTCTCTCTCTCTCTGTCTCTCTCTCTTTCTGAAATTAATAAAGCAAGAAAGCAATAAAATATATAAAATCATGAACTTCATGATTCATCTTAGGAAATGACTCCTGGGGCAACCCTTATCTTTCAAGTTCTTCTTTTTAAATATTTTATTAATTTATTTGAGAGATTGTGAGGAAAGAGAGAGAGAAAGGGACAGAGAGAGAGAGAGAGAGAGAGAGAGAGAGAGAGAGAGAGAGAGAGAGAGAGAGAGAGAGAATAGGTATACTGGGGCCTCTAGCCACTGAAAATGAACTATAGATGCATTCACTACCTTGTGTATCAGGTTTTATGTGGGTACTGGGGAATTCAACCTGGGTCATTAGGTTTGAGGCAAGTGCTTAACCTATCTCTAGCTATCTCTGCAGCCCCTCAAACACTTTTTAAAATACAAACTAACTCCTAATAAAGTCACATGAAAACTATAGATCCAAATTAGATTTTACCTACATTTATTTAGAAGTTATTCTATGAATGTAATATAAGAATAATGTATAAATAACTTAGGGCCAAAATGGATTCAACTATAGTAAATATTTATTACTAAATGGAGATTAATTAAAATACTAATTAATACTGATCATTGTTTAGTTAGTTTTCTCAAAAGTTATGTTTAATTAGTCAGTCTAGAAGTATGTTTTTAGAATATGCATTGCAGCTTACTTATTCTTCTCTACCTTTTTTATAAGGTGAGAACCTCTCAAAAAACGATTACCTACACATTTTGTGATATTCTGAATTATAACTATTTATAGGGTAATGTTTTTTCTGGTTTTATTTTTATGCTTCATCCTATGTTTTCTTTTTTCACTACTTTTGATACTTTCAGAAAAGAGATCATAAATCTTTAACCCCTCTCTGAATATGAAACAATTTGAAACCTTGGGCTAGCAGGTACCTTCAAGTGCTGCAAGCAAAGTTTAATGGACCATTCTGGTCAAAGTTTGAAAGAACTATGTGCAGAAGGATCTCTGGATTGTGAGGCTTGACTTATGAGGGAGAGAAGAAAGAGATCATATATATATATATATATATATATATATATATATATATATATATATATATATAGAGAGAGAGAGAGAGAGAGAGAGGGAGTTATCATGCAGTACATAGCATTTTCCATGGATACAAAATTGTGTGCATCAGTACTTCATTTTATTCATGGATAATTATATGTCTTTCGTTTACAATTTTTTGGGTCAGTCAATAGTCACCCCAACAATTAGCAGACATGTAAGCTTAATATTTAAAGAAGGCACATTTCAAGATCATGTTTTGGTCAAACCTCCTGTTTATATTGGCTCTTGAGAGAAGCAAAACTATGTTCAAAATTTCTGTAATAATGAAAAAAAGTTCATTCAGCTTATAAAATCTGAATTTTATCAGAATTAACATTCACATTAACTTTTAATATTTAAAATAACTCTTAAAATTTTAAATTTACAAATTTCAAATATATCTTATTTCATACTTATTAGCCCATCATTACATGTGTGATAATAAGTCCAAATTATATAAAACAAAATAAAGGTCTTGTTCTTGCTGAAATTGGTAGGCTATTGAGTGAAAACCTCTTATACTTGCCATGCTTAGAAAGCCTCTATAATTATTAAATGGGTGTATAGGAAAAATACCCATATGAGAGCTTCTCTTACAGGGCCTCACCAATGTGAAGTAAGTTTGCTATTCTAACATTTCAGAAAAAGAAGACTTTAAGATATATGCCTATAGAAAAGTGCTAAATATTGGTGATGACTTTAATCTGCCCATTCTTATATTCTGGTTCTAATTGAATTTTCCTACTTATTATTTTTCTACTTGCATTGGAAGAAATTTCTTTTTTGCCTCTAGCATTGCATTTGTTCTTTTGCCTTCGTTAGTTTAATATACATAATTACTAGCACAAGAAAAATTAAAGCTAAAAATGAGAAAATACGCTTTATTTTTTCATATTTTTATTTCCTTTCTTTCACTGTAGGAATGAAAATTATGCTTCTCAAAGCCTAGAGAATGTAGTTGATCAATAGTTATGTGTTTAATGAGCAAATAAGTTTTTTCCATTATTATAATCTACTAATCTTAAAATAAGTAACTGTCAGGCTAAATAAGAATCCCAATCACTCCCACAAATACCTCAACCATCCTAAGCATCTACAAACTAACTTATTTCAAATTTGGCCAATTTGTAGTATTAATATATTAACAGAAATACAACACAGGCACAGAATCCTCTCAGGTGTAAAGACATTGTTTATTTAACACAAGACAATTATTCTGCAGTTAACATTGATAAGAATTAATTTGTATTGAACTACTCATGACAATCCTATTTATTCCCAACAACCAGGAGTATAAAAATAAGTTAATTTAAAACATTACTATATGCATAAACCTAGTGGAAAAAATCCCACATCTGTTTGAAATTTATTTAAATATAATAAACAAAGCACAAAATACCAGAGATTTTATTTAAAATATAATATACTATAGCAAGCTATCATCTCAAGTGGGAATTTATAGCTATTAATTTACTCTTGTTTCATTAACATCATGCAGAAACAATGTTCAGTTTGAAGGTTTAATAAGTAAGCATAAGAATATAACCACTATGCATACAAAGGAATAGAGCTTTACAAGGGTTGGGAATGTAGCTTAGATTGTAGAGTGCCTAGCATGCAGAGAGATAAGGGTTTTATCACTGGCAACACATATATTGGGAACGGTAAAACAGCTTGTTGCATTCCAGTAATCAAGAACTGGAGACAGAAATTTACGGTCATTAACCTCTGCTACACAGGGAGTTTAAAGCCAGTCTGGCTTATATGAGAATCTGGAAAGAAAGAAGAAAGAAAAAAAAAAGAAAGAGAGAGGGAGAGAGAATGAAAGAAAAAAAAGAAAAATGAAAAAAAGATGGACAAAGAAAGTAAAAATAATAAATAAAGTAAGAAAGGAAGGAAAGAGGGAGGGAGGGGAAGAAAGAAAGGAAGGAAGAAAGGAAAGAGAGAAGTGAGGGAGGGAAGGAAGGGAGGGAAGAAGAGAGGGTGAGAAAGACAAAGGAAAGGGGAGGGAAAGGAAAGGAAAAAAAGAAAAGAACAAAAGAACAAAGAAAAGATGAAAAGAATTTTGCATTGTGCTCTTTTAAAATTTCTTCTCCCTGCCCTTAGTTTCAATTATTTCCTATTTCAAACTCTAACAAAGGGATTTGACTGTTCTCACACTTGCGATAAAGACAAACGAACATATAAAATCAATAATAATTTGAAATACATTTTAATATCTGCATAATTTGACTCAAAATATTGTTTCTGACTCCCAATAATATTGCTGTTGTAGGTATCAGCAATTTAAATTTTTATTATAGCTGGAAATACTCCATTACATGAATATGTCATGGTGTTTTAATCTTCTTTTTGAGAGGCAGTGAGTTGTTTCTGTCATTAGCTGTAAAGAGTAAGGCTAATATAAGTATTCATATATTGTAAATATCTAGATTTGCCATTTATTCCTAAATTAGATATATGTTTAAATAAGTTAAAAACTGATGAAATATATTCAAAAACTTCAAAATATTTACATACTCAATGTGTGGGGACTGAGTTGCTTAAAATCATTAATGATATTTTTATTATATTTTAAAATATTTGTATTAATTTGCAAGAGGAGAGGTAGGGAAGGAGGGAAGGAGAGAGAGAGAGAGAGAGAGAGAGAGAGGGAGAGGAAGAGCGTGAATAGGAGAGTGGGTGTGCCAGGACCTGTCACTGTAAACAAACTCCAGAAGCAAGTGCTACTTTGTGTACCTGGATTAAAGTGGATATTGAGGAATAGAACCCTAACCACCAGAATTTGCAAACAATTTTTAAAAAATGCCTGAAACAGAAACTATCTCTCGAGTCCCCAGTACATACATTGTTTTCTTCATATACTATTGTTGGTAATTACATTTTAGCAACCCACAGATTGCAAAAAATGAAATAACAAACCTATGTTTTTCCACAAATTCTCTGCCAAGCTTTTGAGTAGTTTGATTTCCAAAAAATGCATTTTGTTCCTCTAATCCAAACCTCTGCTTTCTAAGCCTTATATGCACTTCCTAATTTCTATAAGTCCAAATCCCTTGAGGTTCTTCAGATGCTATCTTTAAATTCTCTCATTATCCTGTCTGTAGTTTTGGAGGGAAGTAAGAACACTCAAGATTTTTTTTATTTGAATCTTGATCAGCATCTTTTAAAAATGTAATATCTGTATTATGAATAAGTGTATACATTGTGTGATCAAATCTTGTGAATGGGTCCCCATTTCCCTCCTCTCTGGCCCCTACCCACTGGGGTCCTTCCTCGGTGCACATAGTGGATCTCTCCATGGATAGGGGATATGAACTACACCAGAGGGAGCCAGTTTCTTTTTTCTTCCTTCTTTGTGCTTTGTAGAAGGGGGGGGGGTAATATCTCTGGATATTCTCCCCTGTTATGGCTCTTACAATCTTCCTGCCCTCTCTTCTGCTCATTTCCCTGAGTCATAATGGTTGTGTTTTAAGTCTGCTTTATTGTTGAGATCTTAAGTATCTCTGGATCTTTGTCCCGGGTTGTGTTGTGTATCATCGGTGTCTGTCCCCATTGACCTTTCATGGGTTGTCAGACTTGCTGAGGTGATTGGTCTCCTATTTATCTCCTCACTTTCTCATAAGTTCCATTTGGGCCCTGTATGAGATAGGCTAGGGGTGGTTTATCTCCTGCCAGGTTGTCAGCCATCATCCCATGTATTGATGGTCGAATTGTGTTGTCCCCAGCTCTCTCAATGCCTTCTGAAAAATACAAACACAATCTCCATCGGAGATTGATCTGTATTTTTATAAACTGCAATATTAGAGTGTAATGTATGGATTCTCCTGTTCTCTTCCTCTCCACACACGCACACACACACAGAAAGAGAGAGAGAGGGAGAGAGAGAGAGAGAGAGAGAGAGAGAGAGAGAGAGAGAGAGAGAGAGAGAGAGAGAGAGAGAGGACATTTTCTCTGAACTCTAGACTTTATCTCCCACAATGACTCAGATGCCAGTTTTAGATGATTCTTACCTCTCCACTCCATCTACTGTATGATAGACTTATCCCCTTCAAGTGCTCCCAGGAATAGTAATAATCAAGACTGTTTTATCTGCATAATCTCAGGCAGTGTGAAATGTCTCACTTTTGGTGTATATGTATGTGTATGTTTGTGGTTCTGTGGTCAATTCTACACTAAGAGTTTTAAAAATCATGACTGTGTTATAAAAAGTATATACATATATACATACATACCTACATATATATGCTGTTATTAGAATGATAATGACTATCTTGGTTGACATCTTCATATTTTGATTATTGATAAAAAGTACTGTATCAAAAATATGTTATGGATATCATTTTAAAGTCATGATGTGTTCATCCCTGAAAACTGTTTACTAGCTTACAAAATATGTCATCAAGATATGTAAAATAGATAGAACATTATGAATATTGACTATTTCACTTTATTTTTCCCATCCACCAAATGTCATTAAAACTATAAATTAAATATTATATAATTAATATAATTATTTAGTTAATATTATTTAAATACAATCTATAATGTGGTAAAATTATTATATTAAAATAATAATCATACTTTTGAAAATAATACAAAGGAAATTTTTACATATAAATTTAAGTAGTAACAGGAAATTAAAGAATGTAAACTTTACTTCCTAGATTAAGGAAAAGTGTGAAGCAAACTT
>PVHP010007711.1:0-55728 GCA_004024765.1 Zapus hudsonius | reverse complement strand
ACACACACACACACACACACACACACACACACACACACACACACACACACACACAGAAACGTGCATGCCAAAAACATTGACTTGTGACACCAAAACAAATCATTAATGCCAAAAGCAACTAACTATTGGAAAAATAGAAAACCCCAGAAAAGACAATGTTGGCAAAATATAAGAAAGCTATCTTCCTAACAGTAAATTTTATTCTATTATCCCAAATAATTAAATTCAAGAAACTATGTTGAGCATTAGTATATTTATCCTGGGGATATATATTAAAAACCCACTTATTTAACTTTTATTGCTGTTCTGAATTCTGGGCCTCATTTGAGTTGAGTATATTCTCATGACAAAATACTAACAAATAATTGTGAGCAGTGTGGGCACCTTAATTTGGATTAACAGTGAGCAGCATCTGGCGGCACAATAAGAATTTAAAATTATTTTCCATTTGTTTAAAAGTGTCAAATACAAATAGCCTTACACAATTTTAAATGTCTTTGATTATGAAAATATTTCAAGTGAACAAAAAAACAAAGAGAAAGACTGCTGATACAATCCAATAAAAATGTGAACCCACGGGCTGGCTCAGCGGTTAAGGCACTTGCCTCCAGTGCCTAAGGCCTCGGGTTCAATTCCCCAGTACCCATATAGGGACCCACAATGTGGTAGGCCTGGTTCGTTCTCTCTCTCTCTCTCTCTCTCTGATTGAAAATGAATAAAATATATATTTTTTTTAAATTTTAAATGTGAACCCACTTTTGCCTCTCTTTTAAATGGCTCCTAAGGTGGTTTACCAGATCATTAAGCAACAAAATACAATTGTCAGAATACAACTGGGCAGCTATAATAAAGCAAGCACAAAGAATGACAGTGTAGTAAGGAGGAGAAAATAGCATAGTAGTTGAGAGTAAAGTTTTTCAAATGGCAAGTGATGCTCTATTATGTCACATCTAACAGCATATACTATATTAAAGAATAAATATTACTACAGAAATATTTCTTCTACCTATGGATATAGGTAGGTATATGCTGAATCATCATATAAAATGCTTTCTCTTCAGTAACTCAAACAAGAAAGTTTGAGTCAACTGCAGACCCAACTCCTTCATTATCATGCAAGTATATCCTCCCCTAACCTTTGGTTTCCTTGTCTGTGAAACTAAGTGTTAGAAATAGGAACTTAATAATGGTTATAGAAAGTACAAAGTATATCTCACTATGATAAATAATAATTTTAATATATATCCTAATTAACACAGTATCACCCTTTGGAGTTAAAAGAATTTTTTCACTTCAGCTACTTTTTTTCTTTTAGCTATTTAATGATGCTGTTTTGTAATCTTAGTACATTTCCTTGTGGCCCAGCAGAGCACCTGAGATATTTCACCAATGTCCATCACAGTATTTTTTTCAATTTTTAAGTAAAATTGCTTAGACCACACAAAAGTAAAAACCAAGGCAACAATAAATGTCTTGAAGAAATCAAAATAGGATCCACCAACTCTATTGTGAAAATCTTGAAGTAGTACAAAGCCATGATCAGAAAAGAGTAATAACTTGATACCCCAATTTTCATTTTGATTCTCTGAATTATTCTATTATCAAAACTTTTTTCCTTTTCCTAACCAAGTGCCACTGTTTTGTCTCACCCACACTTTCATTCCCTGACAGAAAGGCCAAGCTGCTATATTTTACATAAACATAAACCCCAAATTCATGAAGTATACCCACTGAAGGCAGCATAATACCTCATCTACAACCAAAGACTATGGTAGGAATTACCAGTCTCATACTTATGTTCCCTCTTGTAGTCTAGTCCAATCCTGTGCAATTCTGTTGGGGAAAAAAAAAAACACTGGTGATATGAAAATGTCAAAAATTCAAAAAAAGACAAAAATCATAATAAGCTGAAGTAGTGTTCAGAGAAAACCTCACTCAAAAGCAGTCATGAGCAGTGTGCCTTTGAATTGGCCTGGAGATCAGATGAGCAGCAAAGCTTTAGACTAATTCTCTGGCTCGGACTCCATCAGCAGAAATAAGCTTGAATGTTTGCTATATGACAAATACATTATTCAATCACAAAATATATATTCCAATGGAATGAGAGAGAGAAAAACATGTTTGTCTTTATAGGTCTACACAACTTTCATTTAGAAGTAGAAAAATTAAGTGGTAACATCTCCATTTTAAAAACCAATGTTTAAAAAAAAGTTTTAAAATAGGGAAAACAGAAACTTTTATATAAAAACAACATTCTGGACTAGTTGCAGAGTTCCGCTACTTTCTCATCAAATTCAAAAACAATAGCTAACCTCATTTGACATCAGTAACAAAAAAATGAAACATTGGTATATCAAAATTTAAACAAATACCACTATAGAATTAGCCTGGCTTTTATTTTTAGCATGAAGAAAACAAAGATGAAGGCAAAATTTTACCAGATTGAGAATAGCAAATTATAATTACATACACAGATATTTTCAAAAGTACAAGAGAATGAGATGATGCATGAAACAATCTTAATAATATGGTACAGAACATAACCAAATGTGTTAATTTGACTTAAACCGTGCTAACAACATTCAGCAAAGTAAAATCAAATATTATAAGAGTACATCATAAGAGATTTCCTTTATAAATTAATTTTCAAGGGGCCCACAGCCACAGCCATTAAATCAACACAGGATAAGCCAGTGAGACAGTAACCAACGATTTCGACACAAAGACCCCTAAGCTCACAACCTAAAAGCAGCCTTAATACTCATCCACCACAACTCAGGAAACTATGCGGAAGAGGGGGCGGAAAGATTGTAAGAGCCGTGGTGGGGGAGATTATCCAGAGGCATGGCCAGGAGAACCTGGCTGAATACTAGGCTATCCATGGTCCCCTGTCACAAGGACTGATCCAGACGACCCATGGAGGAGGTTATCCAGTGGAGGGGGGAGGGGAGGGCAGTGGGGAATTGGTGATAACAACTCATTGTTTGCCCACTAAATGTTGTAACTCATTATGGACAATAAATTTAAAAAAAATAATAAAAAATTAATTTTCAGAGAGTGGGAATTAATGCAGTGGGTTAATTTGCTTTGTATCTTCTAGTCAGTAATATCGTGCTATCATTGGAACTGACGAACAGTAACACTATCAGTAACTCTGTCACTTAGTTCTATATAGTGCTAACTAAAAATAAATGTTATAAAGAAAGCTAAATATAAATATTCTCTTTATGCAGCCTGGGAGAAACACAAATTTGAGTGAAAACATTTTAAAGTAATTTTATTCTTGTTACTAATAAAATTCTGTACTGAATTCATTGACACTTCCTCCCAAACACACATACACAACAAAATGAAGAAACAAGGACTTTATTCAACTGATATGACAATTTTAAAAAGCAAAATTTCTGAAGTGATTAGATATCAAGGAATAGGAAGCAAACTAGGTGAGAGCCCTACTTACCTAGAGGAAGTCTGGGCCATGACACAAAGATGAGCTTAGGATCAATGCAGTCATCTCTCTAGTTGAAGCAGGTGGACCTGGCAGTTCCACAGAGACCATGCTAGGTTTCACAAGGTCATTGAAATTCATATCATGTCACCCTAAGACCCAGATACTGGGTGTGGGTATGCAAGATTTAACCTTTGCACTGACTGGTTTGGTTTTACCTGAGCCCCACCCATCCCTACTTTCTACACCTTCATTCCTACATTTTCGAATGGGAATGTTTATTCAGTGCCAATTTATGTTAGGAGGATTTTTTTTTTAATTAAACTGTGTTACATAAGGCCACTTTTTAAATTACTGCTTCAATATTGATGCTTGTTATGATCTATTCACTTATTTTTCATCTTGGTTTAATTTTTGTAGGCCATATGCACCTAGAAATTCGTCTATTTTCTTTAGATTTTCCAATGTTGTGGATATATGTCTTGAAGATCTGATCTACTGATTTTCTGAATTTCATTCGTAGCTGTAGTAATGGCTCCCTTTTCAATTGTAATTTGATTTGATCTTATTAGTTTAGCTAAATGTTTATTGATCTTGTTTATCCTTTCAAAGAACCAACTCTTTGTTTCATTGATTCTTTACATTGCATTATATTTCATTTCCATTTCACTAATTTCTACCAGAACCTTAATTCTTCATGTTAACTGATTGGGGAATGGCTTGTTCTTGTGGATCTCTCTGATTTTGTAATACAGGAACCTGGCGCTCCAAATTTCACCTTTATGACTGCTCTCATATCCTGTAGTTTTTGGTATGCTATATTTTCATTCACTTCTGGGAATTTCTTGATTTTTTCAATGACCATTCATTAGCATTCAACAGTGTATTGTTTAATTCCATGAGTTTCATTTCTCTTGCTATATATAGTTTTATTCCTTTGTAATCAGACAGAATATAAGAAATTATTTTAATTTTCCTATATTGAGTTGCTTTTAATCCTAATATATGCTTGTTCTAGAGAAAGTTCCATGTGCTGCTGAGAAGAATGTGGATTCTACAGTGCTTGGATGGAATGTTCTATAGAAGTCTTAAGTCCATTTCACCTATGATGTCATCTAATTCAGATGCTTTGGTTTATTTTTTGCCTGGATGACTTGCCAACTGGTGAGAGAGCAATACTGAGCTCAGCTATGATGTTCCTGTGACATTACCTCTAGCAGTCTTAAGAAACTGGGCACACCTGTGTTCAGTGCATATATGTTTAGAATTGTAATGTCATCTTGATGAACTGTCCTTAATGAAAGTCATTACTATATTAGAAATTTTTAGGGTTCTACTGTCATATTGAGCAGAATATTCATTATAGAATTGTAGTGAAGAGACTACATTCTTTTGAAATGAGTTTTTTCCCAAATTTAACTGTATACACATTCTTCAAATTACAGAAATCACTTAATGCTAGTGAGTTAATAGTAAGTAATGTATTCTCACCAACAGAAGGTTGATATACCACCAACACAAGTTCAATTCTACTAAATCAAGGTACTGTACTGCATTGAAGAAAGAAAATGTACTAGAAACATACACACACTGACAGTGGGCTGGAGAGATGGCTCAGTGGTTAAAGGCACTTGCTTGCAAAGCCTAGGTTCAATTCCCCAGTACCCACATAAAGCCAGATGCATGAAGTGGAGCATGTGTTTGGAGGTTTTTGCAGGGGCAAAAGGCAATCGCATGACAATTCTCTACCTGCTTATCTCTCCCCACCTCTCTCTCTCCCTCTCTCTCTCTCTCTCTCTCTCTCTCTCTCTCTCTCTCTCTCTCAATAAATAAAATATAAAATATGCTAACATCTTCCCAGATAGTAGTTTTTGTCAATTTTATCCATTCATTTAAGTTAACTAATCCCTCAAACAAAATAACCCTGACAAATAAAATGTCAATCAAATCTTATTTCAATATATATACTAACAACATTCCTTCAGCTGCAAAATTAATTCCAAGCATTTTTTTCTTCATAGAGGATAAAAACTGTCTGAATTCCCTGAAGAAATAAGAATTTATTTCAAACCTACCCAATATACAGAAAACAAAAGTAACTACAACATGTCTACATTACTGGAGAAACACTTGAGAAACCTAAGATTCACCTTCTTAAATGTTATTGCACTGCAAGGTGAGCATAGAAAACAGACTCTGATGCCAATTTGGCTTCACAACACATCCTCCTTTTCCTTTCATTAGACCTTAGAAAATGCAACAGAGGGACTAGAGATGGCCCAACAGTTAAAGAGCTTCCTTGCAAAGCCTGATAGCTCAATCAAGTTTAATTCCCCAGTTCTCAAGTAAAGCCAGATGCACAAAGGGGTGCATGCATCTGGAGTTCATTTGCAGTGGCAGGGAGCCCTTGCATGCCCATATTTTCTTTCTTTCTTTCTTTCTTTCTTTCTTTCTTTCTTTCTTTCTTTCTTTCTTTCTTTCTTTCTTTCTTCTCTCTCTCTCTCTCTCTCTCTCTCTCTCTCTCTCTCTCTCTCTCTCTCTCTCCTCTCTCTCCCACACACACCTGGGATTACTTAGGGGGGGGTCACTGTACACTAACACCCTAGTTCATTCACACAGCTGGGTGGACAATGTCATGGGACAGCGGTGAGTCAACGGACATAGCCACCCGGGAGACAATTACAGTGAATAGCTCATTTAGGTCAGGGAGGGTGTTTTTATTTAGAAGGAAAAGGAGAGGCATAAGCAGCAAGGGGATTGGCGGGGGCAGGGTGGTCTGTGGGTGTCTCATGAAAGGATTGGTAGGGGCCAGCTGCAAGAGGGACTTTTTGTTGCCTGGGCCTTGTTATCACCTTATAGCTGAATTATGTGAACTCCAGTAAACTCAGGCCTTGAATTGCCTGAACTTATCAGGGTTTGCTGGGGCCCACCAGGTGGCTTGAGGTTTAGGGAGGGAAGGAGACAGCCAAAACTCCTGCTGGTCTCAGGATGAGATTATAGGGGTTTCAGGCCAGTCTGAACTTTCCTTTAACCCTGTGTCCTCTGTGCTTCTCAGCAGGGTCCCACACCTACCTACCTACCTACCTACCTACCTACCTACCCTATCTCTGTCTTTCTTTCCATTTCTTTAAAATAAATAAATAAAATGTTTAAAAAGAAAATACAACCACGCTGGGTGTGGTAGTGCACGCCTTTAATCCTAGCACAAGGTATGAGGATCACTGAGTTCTAGGCCAGCCTGAGCTTACATAGTCCAGGTCAGCCTGGGCCAAAGACTGCCTCAAGAAAAAAAAAGTGTGTTGGAGGGAGGAGGGACTGGAGAGATGGCTCAGCAGTTAAGGTGATTGCCTGCAAAGCTTAATGACCCAGGGTTGATTCCCCAGTACCCACGTAATGCCGGATGCACAAAGTGGTGCATGTGTCTGGAATTTTTTTGAAGTGGCTGGAAGCCCTGTGTATCTCTCTTCTTTCTTTCTCTCCTTGCAAATACATATATAAGTAAAATTTAAATATATGTATATATATATATATATATATATATCACTTAGAAAAAACAGAAAACTGCAAAAATGAAACATCCTTTTACCTCCTATTGCACTTAGTTTTCCTGACTAAATCCCCTTTAGAAAACCCTCTCTCCTAAGGCTTTGTTCTAGACACCTTCCCTCACAGGCTCCTACTCAGCTAAGCTACTTCCAGGATTCTTTCTCCTCCTGCTGGGTTTCAACAAAGTCTTGGTCAGCAACCTTCTCATTAGGCAAGCATCTAGTTAGTTTAGTCTTAGAAGGGTATGGCTTAGCATACCCTTCTATGCAGATGACTTCCTAAAAAGCAATCATCCCCTTGCCTATTTTCTCTCTTAGATTTATGCCATGGATTTACATCTGCCTCCAGGAATGCAAAGCACATCCACTGAGTTTACATAAACCTGTTCACCAGGTTCTCCCCACCTGGAATAACTGTACCCTTTGATTCTACACCTCTTCAAACCCCAACTCTTATTAAAAGTCTTCCCAATCTCCAATCTTGACGATTTTCACTTTTTCTGTACTTCAATTTCCATACAGGTCACCAGGCTGTACATTCTGCTTATGGCCTGCCTGCTTCCTTGAACTAAAGATCTTAAAGGGGTAAAACAAAGCTTCCGTTGTATAACTTACTACTACTACTATTTTCTAGGGAAGGCCAACAGGTTTTTTTTTTTTTAAGGTAGAGTCTCACTCTAGCCAGGATGAAATGGAATTCACTATGTGGTCTCAGAGGGGCCTCGAACTCCCAGCAATCCTCCCACCTCTGCCTCCCTAGTGCTGGGACTAAAGGCGTACGCCACCACACCTGGCCCAAGAGACAATTTTTAAAAAAGAAAAAAAGTAACTACCTTCTTCTCTTGAGCCTTCCATAAAGTATTCTTACACTGGCCTAGTCCAGGACCTGCTAAATTATATTGTGTGCCAAATTAATTTATAAATGCTTTCTATAAAGTAGTAAAATGACTATGAGGGTCCAACAACATAAACTAAAATGAACATTCTTACCTTACTCTGTTATCAAACTTTGGCCAGACTATTTCATAAGCTCCTCAAAACACTGTGTAAAATAGGTATCACCACTATCCATATAATGACACTAATGCTCAGAAAGTTTAAATACCATGCGTGTGTGTGTGTGTGTGTGTGTGTGTGTGTGTGTGTGTGTGTAAGAAAGACAGGGTTTATTTCAGCTTACAGTTAGGGGTTACAGTCCATCATGGCAAGGGTGGCATGGCTGCGGGCACAATCAGAAAGTAGAGTGATGAGTGCTAGTGCTCAGCTTGCTTTCTCCTTTATTCCAACTCAGATCCCAACCCATGGCACGGTGCAGCTCACAGTTAGGGTGGCACTTCCCACCTCAGTTAACCTAATTTACTTTATCATTTTATTAACAACCTCCATAAATACAAACCATACAACATGATTACAATCCCATCGTCCATAGTCCTCCCTTTTTCCCTTCCCAATTCCCACCTCCACTGAATCCCTTTCTCTTTCCAAGTAGTTCCACTTCTATTTTGATATTATCATTTTATTCCTTTTATTATGTAGGTCTTATATAAATAGTATCAGCCACTGTGAGGTCACGAATACCATGGCTACTTTTTGTCTGGTAGACAGTATTATCAAAACTCTTTCCGTTCCTTTGGCTCTTACATTCTCTCTGCCACCTCTTCAGCAATGGACCCCAAATCTTGGAGGGTATCTCATTTAGTGCTGAACACTCCACCATCACTTCTCAGCCCTTTGATGAGTGTGAGTCTTTCCAGTGGTCACTACCATCCAAAAAGAGAACCTTCTCTAAGGAAAAGTGAAAGTAACATCAATATAAGGGCATAAATGTAAGCATTTAAAGGATGGTTTGGTGGAATTAATATATCCATTTAACCAGGCACAGTAGTAGTTTCCCCTCCAGGGCTTATGACCTCCCAGTCATAGGCTTCTGATTAGGTTTTTGGTACAAGGCATGAACTGCCTCATGTGGAGGGGCCTTGAATCCAATTGAGCAGTTGATTTCCCCCATAACAAGCATGCCATCATTGTACCATATTCTTTAATTCTTAAGGGTGGGTATGACAGTGAATTGTGTTTCTTAAAGACAAGAGATAAATGAATCTAGTTTTTTTTAACCCAGTCAGCTAGTTTGCATCTCTTTATTAGTGAGCTGAGGCCACTTATGTTTAAAGTTATTGAGATGTTTACTAATTCCTGTAATTATGTTGCTGGTTTTTCTGTTGGATTGGATTATTGTGGTTGTTTTTCCCTCCCTATTAGAACTAGAGGTTTTCTAGTTTACTGTTTTGGATATGATAAATTCCTTCCTCTCCTCTCATCATCTACTTCTCCTTTATTCTTTCATGTAGTCTGTGGTTCCCTACATTCTGTATAGTGTTCATTTGTGCATCTTCCAGTGTTGGCTTGGTGATAATGAAATGCCTTAGTTTCGGCTCACCTTGAAATGTCCTTATTTCTCTATCAACTTTAAATGATAGCCCTGCTAGATAAAGCAATCTTGTTTGGCAATTATTTACTTTCAATGTTTGAAATGTGTCAATCTATGTCTTTCTGACTTTTATAGTAGTTAATGAGAGATCTTCTGTTACTCTGATTGTCTTTGTAGGAGAGTTGATGTTTTTCCCTCACAGCTTTTAATACTGTTTCTTACTGGGTATGGTGGCACACACCCGTAATTCTAGCACCTGGGAGGTTGAGAAAGGAGGATTAATTTGAGTTCAAGGCCAGCCTGTGATGCAGAGAGTTCCAGGTCAAAATGGCTAGAGTGAGTTCCTACTTCAAAAAACAAAACAAAAAATACTGGTTTTTATTATTTTGGGCATGTTGATTATTAATTTGTCATTGAGATACTCTTGAGTGATGTTAAGCACTGAGCAATGAAAGAAATTATAGCTGTGATGAGGCTTAAATTATAGGACAAGTGTAGTAGGATTATTCTATTTTTTGAAGCAAAGATATTTATTCTTAAAAATTAAGGTTCATTTCCATTTTCTCCTCTTGTACTATCATAATGATGGGAAAATCCTTAAATAATCATCATGGTTTAAGTTTTTGGTCAAAATAAACTTATCAGATGTAAGTTTTTCAGTTTTCTAAGTATCTTGAATTTATTTCCATTTTTATTCCTTCACAGATTTAAGGGATAGTTGTGTAATGATTTTTCATTTGCAGTATTCTTCCAGTTGACTATGGATTGTTAAGATTAGATCCACTGTTCTGCTGTTATGCTTGAGAGGTAGAATAATGGTGAAAAATAGGGGATTTGAGACCAGGTTAAAAATTACATACACTATTAAAATGTCATAATAATGATAATGATCATAATAATGAAATCTAGCACTTTTGTACACTAACGAAAAAATTTTTTTAAAAATTTAAAAGCTTGAGGAAATATACTACAGATTTCTTTTGTTCATCCCTTCACAAATACTCTGCTGTTTATATCTCTCTCAATCATACCGAAATTTATAAATACCTTTCTTTTCTTGTTTTGTTCTGTGCTATTGTGATGCTTGGGATTAAGACCAGGTCCTTATGAATGTTAACCAAGTGCTCTACCACTGAGCTAAACCTGAACCCTAAACACTTGTCTTTTAAACTAGTCTCCATGCTATTTACAAGTCTATTTCATGATCAACCAGTTGCTTAGTTTTGGCACTGTTGATACCAATGAACAGCAGTCCAAATTTTAAAACATATTTTCATTAATGCCAAGTTTATATGTGAACAAAATGACTAAATACTTTATATAAATCAAGGCTCATTCTAAGAACTGATGGTTTTTCTTAAAATGCTATCATTACACTGACAGGGTTTAGCTAAGGCACAAACACTCAGAACAGAAGTCACTGCTCTTTTCACTATGTATAATGATTGAATTTAAAGAGAATGAAAGATTTCAAAACTGAGTTACCTGTTTTAAATTATTATTATTATTATTATTATTATTATTATTATATTTTATTTTTTTGGGTTTTGGTGGTAGCATCTTGCTCTAGCCCAGGCTGACCTGGAATCCACTATGTAGTCTCACAGCCATCCTCCTACCTCTGCCTCCCAAGTGCTGGGATTAAAAACATATACCACCACACCCAGCCTGAGTTACCTTTTAAATAAAGGTTAAAAGTAAATTAATCCATGATCTAAGCTCACACAATGATCCCTCACTAATCAAGTTTCCAACAAGTCATCAAGAACAGATCTCTTCATCTGTCTCTGTTTAATATGAGACCAGACCAGATACCACCACAGCTCTCTTTTGAAAACCCCTCCTTTTCTTTCTCTCCCCCTATCCCTCTATAATACCTCCTCCTCTTCCCCCACCTCCCTCCAGCATGTTCATGTATGTGAGTTCAGGCATGCAGTACGTAGGTCAGAGGATAACCACAGGTATCAGCCCTCATATTCCAACCTTGTTTGAGACAGGGTCTTTTGCTGTCCACTGCTTCGTAGGCTAGGCTACACTGGGGATTCCGTCTCCACTTCCCATCACCGTGAACAGGCGCATGCAAGCTACTATGCCCAGCATTAAGTGGATTCAGGAAACCTAAACTCAGATCCTTACACTTGAATGGCAAGCATGTTCCCGTGAGCCATTTCTATAGCCCCATCACAGATTTCTCTGTAAATCTAAACTATACATAATTCCATAATTACTAAACAACATAGATTAGAGACTTATAAAAGAGGCTACCATACTCATAGGAATGATACTGTCAAGTTTGTATAAACTCTTGGGCCCAGTAACTGGTGAAAAAAATATATATGAGCAGAACTGCCAAGCCCTGCCCCTCACAAAATGAAAAACCAGAACATAAACAAGTAAGAATCAGCAACAAGCATATTACAATTTTTTAATTGTAAAACTTATAAATTATAAAACATAAAATATACCATTTTTGTTAATCAAGGAAGCTTTTTCAAAATATGAAATCTGGCCAGCTGTGGTAGCAAATGCCTTTAATCCCAGCACTCAGAAAGCTGAGGTAGACGGAACACAGAGGTCAGCCTGGGCTACAGTAAGACGCTGCCTCAAAAAAAAATAAATAAATTAACAAAACATGAAAAACTCAGCAAGAGACTAGGTGTATAAGGTCAGCCAACTGAAAACTAGTGGTGGGGAGACAAACTGATCCTGTCATTCCTCGTAAGACAGATCCAACAGGTCTTAATCCAATACTTATCAATACACTTTAGATTTTATGCTGAGAAAATAATTATATGTGCACACAAAGCTCTGACAGCCAGAGTGCTCTTGTAGGAAGCAAATGCCCAGCTTGCTTTAAATACTAAATAATGTAACTCATTATGGACAATAAATATATATTTAAAAAATACTTAACATTAATTAGCAAAAGGTCTGAGCAAGGAGTAACCTTGAATTTCCTAATGTCCCACTAGTCGTGCCCTCAGGAAATGACATCACTCTAGTGTTCCCTCATCTCAGAACCATGTATACTACTACTTCTCACAAACTGATTCAAGTTCTTCCTGATAGTTTTCTTCTAAATTTTGGATCAAACTTTACTTGCATTATTATATTAGTTAGAAACGCCACATTTTTGCTTCTGAGAACTTACCTGCTTCAGGCAAGAAAGAAACCCCTATATTCCAGCAGTCTTTCTGCCTCCAACACAAAATGACTGAATGTGAGCATATGTCTCGATGTTGGCCAAGTCATTAATCCAGAAAAATAAAGTATAGCCCATAATTTAAAAAAAAAAAAAAACCCTATAGAAGCCAAACAGCAGATTTCATAGGCTTAAGAGCTAATAAAGCACCGGCAAGCCAGTGATTAAGTAAGGAAAGTGGCTTAGGAAGTAATGAAGAAGAAAAGGAGAAAGAAGAGTTATGTTAAACAGGCCCAGAGATACAAATAGTCCATAACAGACAAAAATGAAAAATTGAAAACAAAGAAATGGCTGCCTCAGAACTCTATCATTCTTTCCAGGTTCAGTTGTTCATGCAGCTGGCTGAGGTGGGTGCCCTGGTAGACAGTGATGTGCTGACACAGCCTCTACTCCACTCCATGTCTGCTGTGCCTTTCAGTACTCAGAAGATAGAACTAAAATCTCTACTTGGTTCCTTTGTAGTTGAGTTCTGAATCAGAATTTCTACTATTTGTGTGTATGTGTATATACTCGTACAACACTTGAAAAGTAATGTGAGGCGATTACTTTTGGCAGGAGAACAAGATCACAAAACGTCCATTCTCCAGGCTGTGTGTGTAACAGGAGCTACATTCTAGTTCCCCATCACCACTCTTGTGAGGGTCAAGTATGAGGCAGCTTCAGCTTTTACTTCCTGGATCATAGCTAACTTGGCTTTTTTCTTGGAATCAATAGTTACAGTGATGGCCTCAGGCACAGTGGTTCCCTGAAACTCAGTCCTGTTGTCAACTGGGAGTCATGCCTGGAGTCTTCCCAGGACTTTCATAGTCATCTAATTTCTGGTATTAAAGCAATTCTTCTAACAGTGTATTCTTTCTATTGAAAAAACTCAGAAAAAATATATATTCTTTATGCATATTATATACAGTATATACTATAGTACTCTCAAATCCAATCACTTTTGTAAATCTGTACAGTGTATGTGTGTGTGTGTGACATTTTGGTATAAGGTAGGGCAAGTATCAAAGTCTTAAAACCAAGGAAGTGCACTTAACCACTCAGCCATCTCTACAGCTCTGACTTGACCTTTTAAAGCAAGCAATGATAAAAACTGAGAGACCAATTAGAAGACAGCTTAAGTCAACATGAAGATAATTCCAGTTTGTGGCATAAGAAAAGGCCCAAAGTGGGCTGGAGAGATGGCTCAGCGGTTAAGGCACTTGCCTCCGGTGCCTAAATCCCCGGGTTCAATTCCCCAGGACCCACATAAGCCAGACCCACAAGGTGGTGGCCCTGGTGTGTTCTCTCTCTCTCTCTCTCTCTCTCTCTCTCTCTCTCTCTCTCTCTCTCTGCTTGAAAATGAATAAAGAAATATAATTAAAATAAAATATTAAAAAAAGGCCCAAAGTGAAATGAAAAAGATTGGCAGAAGAGCAGATTTTAAGAAAGAAGTTCAAAAATTGTTCAGTTTCACATGGCATGTAACTTTTTTAGTGTGTTTATGTATGCGCAACATGCATGGGTGTGAGAGGGCAACCTCAGCATGTCTTGTCCTCTCCTACCTTCTTTGAGACAGGGTCTTTGATGGTTGTTTTGTTGTCAACTTGACTTTTTTAGTAATCTTGGGTGGGTCTCTGCGGATTTTCACAGGAAGGCATAATCTCAGTAGGGGGCAGGATGTAAGGAAGCTCAGGGAAGCTAGAAATGAACATCCCTTCCTGTGAGGGCAAAGCAGGAAATTCCAGAGACTCCGGAAGCAAACAAGTCTGAGATAGGGTTGCAAGACCCCACCCTAAGGCTAGATAAAGGGGAAGGAAATCTCTCCAGCCCCCTTGCCTGTTTTGTTGCTGTTGTATGTGATGCTGGAGATAGGTTTATCTCTCTGCTTGGACCTGTGAAAGGGGTCCAAGCCTCTTTCACCATTATGGAACTTGCCCTGGATCTGTAGCTTCAAAAAATTCTTTCCTCCTATAAACTGTGCCTGGTTTGGAGATTCATCCCAGCAGTGTATGGCTGACTAGGACAGTCTCCCTGGATGTTTTTGCCACTGCTGCTTACCATCTTCTAGATTCTCCCAACTCCCCATTCTATTGCTGTAGGTATGTTGGGATCATAAATTACCTGGTGCTTGAGGAGGGTCAAACTCAGGCAAACAAGATTGCAAGCAAATACCTTTGTTGCAGTCAGCTTTCTAGTTGCTGCACAGAAAGAAGCCAAACAAAACCGGCTTGTGGAGGAATGGGTTTATTTGGCTTAAGGACTCGAGGGGAGACTCCATCCTGGCAAGGAAAACGATGGCATGAGCAAAGGGCTGGACATCACCTCTGCCACAGCACTGGAAACAGCAGCAGGAAGGTGTGCCAAATACTGGCAAGGGGAAGCTGGCTTATAACCCCCAAAAGCCCGCCCCAACAACACAGCTCTAGTGAGGTTCTCATTCCCGAATTGCCATCAGCTGAGGATTGATCTATCAGAACACATACATTTGTTTGTGGGGGATACCTGGATCAAACCATGACAGTCCGCCCCTGGCCCCCACAAACTAATAATCATACATGATGCAAATACAATATGTTCAGCTCAACTCTTAAGTCTCCACAGCTTTCAATTGAGCCATAATACCAAAAATAAACCCGTAATGGCACAGAACATTCACACTGCAAAACATGAGGCACAGCAAAAACAGATTGACCAATATAAGATTCAAAACAAACAGGGCACCATCAATCTCTAACTCCAAGTTCAATGATTCTAACCAATAACACAAGTCTCTTAGAGATTCAATTCCGCCCCTCCAGCTTGGCTACTCACAGTCCGGGAAAACGTCATCCGGTTCTGGCAGCTCGCCTTGGCACCCATCCATAGTCCTGGAACTCTTTGGGTCTCCATTGCAACCCACAGTTCATCTTCATGGCTCCATCCGGCTCCACGCAGGCAACCTTGCACACCTGCTTCACATGCCAATGGCCATTTTTCAAAAACAAAACTGTGTTGCAAATCCAATGACCCTCTTTCTAACCAATCTCCATTCCACAGAACCAGGTGGGCTACCAACTTGCTAATCCAGGGGGGATCAAAGCATTCAGGTCCCTTACTTCAAAGAGTCTGCATTCTTCCTGTTGTTCCAATGCAGATCAGCTGGCTGAATCTCAATGGTTGTCATCTCTCAAACAATTGCAGGTGAACAGGCAGCAGTTTCGACCCTAAGATCTTTCTTCCTGTGCCATCTCCATCTGCTCACACCAGTCCATCTTTACATCAAGCAACCCTGCACAGGTTTCCAGGACACAGGCAGGCAGAACACAGCAAGCCTCTCACACAAACTGCTTCTGGCACAGTCTTGACAAAGTTCTTTCTCCCCCTCGTAAGCCAAACCTCACAGTCCATAGTTCTTACTTCATTCAGGTCTTTTAATTCTGAACAGAATGGTTCATCAAGCTGTACTCACAGCACTGCAAGGCACCTCTTAGGACAACCTTTCCAATCTGTCCACATTCCTTCTGCAGATCACTTCCAAAAGCCCAAAGCAACAAGATCAGGGCTCTAGAAGCAACAGATGACCCCACGTCCTGGTATCAAAACTGTTGCAGTCAGCTTTCTAGTTGCTGCACAGAAAGAACCCAAACAAAAGCGGCTTGTGAAGGAATGGGTTTATTTGGCTTACGGACTCGAGTGGAGACTCCACTCTGGCAGGAAAAACAATGGCATGAGCAGAGGGCTGGACATCACCTCTGCCAAAGCACTGCAAACAGTGGCAGGAAGGTGTGTCAAATACTGGCAAGGGGAAGCTGGCTTATTTATAACCCCCATAAGCCCGCCCCAACAACACAGCTCTAGTGAGGTTCTAATTCCCGAATTGCCATCAGCTGAGGATTGATCTATCAGAACACATTCATTTGTTTGTGGGGGACACCTGGATCAAACCATGACAACCTTTAACTGCTGAATCATCTTCCTAGGCCTGACATATTGATTTTTTGAGATGTTGTACATACAATTGGATATACTAATATGGATTTTGTGGATGAGGTCTTATAATCTGGGAGTCATAGACTAAAAGCAAAAACACAATAACCAAAAAGCGAAGATACCACATGAGACTGTCAAGAGAATGAATGCAAAAAGCAATTCAAGAATTCAAGGACTGAGTCATGAAGAACAATCCTCTCTCCTTTTCATTTAAAAGAAGAAAAAAAAAAAAGCATATGCCTGAATCTCAGCCCTCAAGAAGCAGACACAGAAGGATTGCTGCAAATCCAAGGCCAGCCTGGACTACATGGTAGTTCTAGACCAGCCGGTACTATATAGGCCCAAAACAGAGAGACAGCAAGAAAAAATATGGCTCATTTTAAGTAAATTCTAGTTGTGTCCCTGTCCCCTGTAATAGAAATTCCAAAGTAAAACAGAGTCTTGAGGTCCACATTCACCAAACACATAACTTCAATTCATAGAACAGTTAGTAAATATACCCTACAAATACCAGGTGTTCAGAAAGTATCTGTGAAATGTACACAATCATCCCAGGACATTGAAAGGAACAATGCAATCTCCCTCCTTCCCAAAGAAATAACCAAATCCATGTATGCCATGGTAATGGCACAGTTTTTTTATATATAACCTACATATACTCTCTGGCATACTTAAAATCATCTCTAAATTACTCTTCTCTTATGCCATGTAAATATTTATTACACTGCACTGTAATGTAGGAAATAATGATAAAATAAAAGGTCTGTACATAATTACAATGCACACAAATTTTCTTTCACATATTCTAGATCATTCGTTCGTTGTGTCCATGGATGCAGAACCTACAGTTAAAGGGGCAAAATGTACCTCTTTAAATAACTCCTGGACCAGAATAACAATTAGCAATAGAGGTTCTGCTGTTTTTACATGATTTACTATGATTTTTTTTGTCTTTTTAAATATTTTTTTTTTAATTGAGAGAGAGAAAATGTGTGTGTGTGTGTGTGTGAATAACCATGCCAGGGCCTCTTGACACAGCAAATGAACTCCAGATGCATGAGCCACTTTTTGCATCTGGCTTTACATGGGTACTGGGGAACCTGGGCCAGCAGGCTTTGCAAACAAGTACCTTTGCAAACCACTCAGCCATTTTCCCAGGTTTCTGTCTACCTTTAAAAAAAAAGGGTGATGGTGAAACAAAATTAGAATATCAATGACTACATTTTTCACTACTTTTTTAACAAAAAGGAAAGAGCTCCATGGTAGGTCTTATTCATATCCAGCACCCTAAAATTGTTAAGACTCATAAGAACTAAAAAGAATTTCAATTATTCTTTATTCACTGTCTTGGCAAACATTTAATGATTTTTTTTAAACAAACATTTTTGGTTTCATGATATTTACAGACTTTCAGCATGTGCATAATGATTGTTATACTTTGAAAAATAGCCAGTCAGCACAAGATTACATAAATGCCCATACATATGCATATATGCTATATTGTGTGTATATAATAGTTGAATATAGACATATTCACGGCCTTGACTCAAAAATTACAAATTTTAAAATTTTATTTTAAAATTGCAAATTTTATTCATCTTCTATGCAATATCTTAATTCTGGGAATCAAGAATCCCTAGCTCTTTGTGAACGTCTAAAAAACAGACCAAAACATCATTATCATACCTAACAAAATTTCTGTCATCAGCACATGTTCTATTTTCTACAACAGTGCTTCCAAAAATAACCATTTTAAATAAAAAGTCCTTTTTAAAAATGTATCCTCTAATGTATTTGGTTATATTTCCTTAAATCATTTTGAAATCAGAAGAGTATTAACTTTGATATAACTAACTTGGAAAAGATACTAAGCTTAGGCTTAATATAAAGAGTAATTACAACCTCCTTTAAAAATATTTCAGGGGGTGCATACACATATAAAATGTGATTAATCTGCTGAAATGCTCGTTCCTTGATATGAATTCCAAAACTAGCCTGAACAGTAACATTCAAAGAGACCAAAGATTAAAGCTTAACTAAGTGGCAGGGATGTAAATATCAGTTCCAGGGCTAGAGGTAGTCAGTGGCAAAGTAACTGGTTAACATGAACAAGGCTCTGAATTTACTTCAAACCACCAAAAACATAAAACAAACTGCACACTAAAAATCTGTTTCTTGATTCTGGACTGATATTCTCCTTTACAAAAGTAAAAACTTTTTTAAAGTATATCTTGTCATTATTTTAATGACCAGGCATGAGGTGGTAGGTAAAACAAAATGCTAAAATTAGTCTTTAATAAGATGCACTAAGGTGTGAATTTGGAAGGGAAATTCAAAGCTCTGCAATTAGTCTCAGGCCTTCACTAAGACGCTTAACTATGAGCCTCACAATTACTTCTTGGTTTCTACTCCCATCAGTGGTGAGTGAGAATGACTAGAGTAGACTGGAGTTGTCTTTCTTTTCTGGGGTCAGTTAAATGAGGCTCTGATAGAACCCTAACAGGTTGGATTCAGTTGCATGGTTTCTCCTAAAGGCAAACTTTGTTAAGTACTGAGTGTTCTGTTATACAGTATTTCAAAATGGTTCCACTTTCCCCTTCTACTACTGGGTGCATGAGAGGATTTTTCTCCAATATTCCCTTTAAGAATAAGGCTGATGGGGGTGGGGCATGACACTGGCTACTACTTGTACAATTCATAACTCCCTACCCCATGGACTGGTCCAGCAATCCCACTGAGGGCAGCCCACTAGCGGATTGGGAATAGGGAAGGAAATGGGGTACCATTACAAAACTTGCTCATACAGTGTATCTAATTATTAACAATAAATGAGTTTTTTTCTTTAAGAATAAGGCTGAGTTTCTGGAGGAAAACCTCATGAAATGTGAAAACATTCTATGAGTGGGTCCCTTAAGAGCCATTTCTTAGACTTGCCAATCTCCTTATAAAATATTTTTAGAAGAAACATTCATATAAAATGTCACTAATCTACTATGAATATAATGCTTCTTAGTTGTGTGACTTTAAAAAACAACCTGAATATGAACATTCAAGGTTCACAAAAGAAGTGGGATTGTTGTAAAAAAAAGTTGTTCTATACTGTAATATTTATACTTAGTTTATGTTCTCCTACAACTAGTTTCTCCTCTAAGGTTGTATTTCTCTGTATTCCTCTCTATCCGGTTTAGGGGATAATGGTTTGTGCCCTGGGACCTCATTCTTCTGATGGGATTAAGAGGAGTTATTTTTCAGTTTTTTTCAGCATTTTTACTTCTTGGGATGAAATAACAACTTGAAGTTTCTTACCTGCTTAATAAGAAACCCAAATATTTTTCTGAAAACTAAATCAACATTTATTTAAGACTAAAAAACCATTTCCTGCTATTTATAGGTACAATCAGTAAGAGCTAAATAGTTCAATGGGTAAAATGTTTGCTGCACAAATGTGAGGACCTGAGTTCAGATCCCGTACCTATACAACAATGCCATCCCCTGTAATCACAGCACTGGGGAGGTAGAGAGAGAAAATCCCCAGGCCTCACTGGCTATTGTATCTATCAGAATTGGTAGGCTCTATGTTCACTAAGAATAACATGGAGAGAAATGGAGGATGACACCTGATGTTGGCCTCTTGGCCTCCAAACACACACATACACACATGTGCACATACGTCTGCACTCACACACACTTACCCACACTTACAAAATCACAGGAATACACATATACACATGCCGAAAAGAAAAATAAATTCTCACAGTGGAAATAAGTATATTTTAATCTGATAACATGAAGGGAGTAATAGCAGTAAGAGCTTTGCTTTTGAAATTAGTAGTTTCATTATAACAGAAAAGAAAACCATGTCACAAAAAAGTATAACAGATATTTTAATAGTAAACTTCCTAGGTTAATATATCACAAACTTTACCCTCATAAAAGTTACATCTGAAAACTTAAAATGATTATAAATTCAGGAAAAATTTCACAACAATAAAATTAGGTAGATGCAGGAAAAAGCAATTATTTCTCATCTTGAAACATTGGGAATTCTTGTAAAACATAATTGAAAACAAAAATGATTGGGCTTTTCATTTTAAATTAAAAATCTGCTCTGGAGCTTCCGGTTCATGATGGCAAACTAGAAGCCACGCGATGTCCCCAGGGGAACAGACGTTAGGGTTTTCAGCTGTGATCCAGGCGGTGGACACAAGCAATAGCCAGGACCTTGAATTCTGACACTTTCCAGCAACAGATTCTACTGATTGGAACCCGCATCGAACATAAGCTGGAGGCAGTAAGTATGCTCCAACAATCTGACCCGCCCGCCTTCTTGCCTCCCTGGGGCCAGAGCCACAGGCCTTCCCGCAACCCCGGGGCCCGAGCCACCGGCCTTCCCACCACCCCGGGGCCCGAGCCACCCGCCTAGCCGCCACCTTGGGGCCTGAGCCACCCGCCTTCCCGCCACTCCAGGATACGAGCTGCCCGCCTTCCCGCCACCCCAGGGCCTAGCCGGCTGCCTTCCTGCCACCCTGGCACACAAGACGCCCACTTGCTGCCTTCTCGCCCCTCCAGGGCCCAAGCTGGCCGCCTTCCCAACACCCCAGAACCCGGGCTTTCCCACCCAGGGACCCAGCGGATCCAGCTGCTTTCATGCCCAGAGAATCAGCTCCTCTCCCGCCCCAGACCGGGCTGCTTTCCCATCTGGGACTGGCTGCTATCCCACCTTGGACACAGAGGCTTTCCTGCACCTGGAACCGGCTACTTTCCTGCTCCGAGACGGCTACATTTACCGCCCGGGACCCGGCTGCTTTCCCACCACTGCACCTTTCCAGTGCTCAGATATCTCAAAGGCATCACATCAACCACCTCAAGTTAAATCAAAATGGGCAGACCACAACGCTGAGGAAACCATGCCAAATAACATCAACAACACAACTAAAGGGAGAGAGCAGAGGCAGGCCCAGGAAGACACGACACTAAACCCTGGTCATAATGGCACAGATCCTAAGGAGAACTTAATGTTAGTCATGCAAGAAAAGATGGAACAACATATGGAAAGGGTACAAACTCAGCTTATTAGCTTTGCCACCAGGCTTAATATAATGGAGGAGAACCAAATGGATGTCAGAAGAGACATAACAGAACTAAAGGAAAGCCAGCAAACTGAAGGTATCAAAAACCATCTTTCCAAATTAACCAAAGACATCTGCAAATATAAGAATGAATATCGGGAAGAAGTAATGAAATCAAACCTGGAAATGAAATCACATCTCAACAGAATGATAGAAGCAACCCAAAAAGAAGTTGCAGAAAATAAAAAACCATATTGAAATAATAAGAATATCCCTAAAATCTCTTACCTACAGGATTAATCACTGGGAAAACAGAACCTCGGACATGGAAGACAGAACAGAGGAGAATTCGAAAGAAATCACAACCTTGACAAAATTCAAAAGAGTAAGTGAATAAGACTCAAGGGAAATGTGGGATACCATAAAAAGATCTAATCTCAGGATCATGGGGATCCCAGAAGGAGAAGAAAACCAAACTAGGGGCATAGAAAATATTTTCAACAGAATCATTCAAGAAAACATCCCATACTTGGCAAGAGATAGTCCTGTACAGCTAAGAGAGATACGGAGGACCCCAAACAAATTGACCAAACGAGGAACAAACACCCCAAGACATAGCTTACTTACAAGGCCAAACATTGAGGATAAAGAGAGTCCTTAGAGCAACAAGAGAAAGGAAACTCACGTATAAAGGAAAACCTATCAGAATCACGACAGACTTCTCCATAGAAACTTTAAAAGCCAGGAGAGCTTAGAACAAAGCAATTCTAGGCCTAAAGAAGAACGGATTCCAACCAAGACTACTCTACCCAGCAAAGTTATCCATCATAATTGATGGAGGAATTAAAGTATTCCACGAGACTTATATAAGGAAAATATTAAAACACTCAAGAGGGAAATAGAGGAGGATGTGACAAGATGGAAAGATATTCCATGCTCATGGATAGGGAGAATCAATATAATAAAAATGGCAATCCTGCCAAAAGCAATCTACAGATTCAACACACTGCCAATAAAAATCCCAACCTCCTTCTTCACAGACATAGAAAAAATAATCTCTAAATTTATTTGGAAGGGTAAGAGACCTCAAATAGTTAAAACTATTCTGAGCAGAAAAAATTATGCAGGAGGTATCACCATACCTGACTTTAAAACATATTACAAAACCATAGTAACTAACACAGCATGGTATTGGCAGAAAAACAGTCTGACCAGTGGAATAGAATTGAAGACCCAGCCTTAAATGCAAGTAATTTCAGCTTCTTAATCTTCAACAAGGGTGCCAACAATGTAAGCTGGGCTAAAGATAGCATATTCAACAAATGGTGCTAGACAAATTGGATAAACACGTGTAAAAAAAATGAAAATAGATTCACTCCTTTCACCATAAACAAAGATCAACTCCAAATGGATCAGAGACCTCAATATTAACCATACAACCCTAAACACCCTGGAAGAAAAAATAGGAGGAACCCTACATGAGATAGGAATAGGGAATAAGTTCCTGATGAAATCTCCAGTAGCCCAGGAACTGCAACAGTCACTTAACCAATGGGACCTGATCAGACTCAAAAGCTTCTGTACAGACAAAAACATCATTCTCCGAGTCAATAGACCGCCTTCAAACTGGGAGATGATTTTCACCTGCTACAACTTAGACACAGGCCTAATTTCCAGAATCTACAGAGAACTAAAAAAAATTAATAACAAAAAAGCAAACTGCCCCCTCACAAAATGGGGCACTGATCTCAACAGAGAATCCACAGAGGAGGAAACACAAATGACCTTTGCTCACCTGAGAAAGTGCTCAGCATCCTTAAGCATCAGGGAAATGCAAATCAAAACCACAATGAGATACCACCTTTCCCCAGTCAGAATGGCAATCATAAAGAAAACCAACAACAATCGTTGCTGGTGAGGTTGCAAACTTGTTCACCTGCTATGGAAAGCAGTGTGTAAACTTCTCAACAGAATGGACATAAAACTACCAATGGACCCAGCTATCTCTCTACTAGGCATCTATCCTTAAGATGTCACATCTAGATGCAGAAACATTTGTACAACTATATTTATAGCAGCTCAGTCCATAATAGCCAAGAATTGGAATCAACCCAAATGTCCATCCATGGAGGAATGGACAGCAAAACTGTGATACATTTACACGATGGACAAGATGTACTATGGGAGCGATTGACGGGGAGGCTACTAAAAATAGAATCTAGCTTCTTCCTCGGGAAAACACCAAATGGTGGATGACGCCGGTGCAGTAGGAGAATCCAGAGGACCCGGGGGCCCAGACCTGGGAGGCCGCAGTGGCTTCCACGGAGGTTTCAGCAGAGGTCTCCAGGGTCGCGGTTGGGGCTGGGACCGCGGGGCTCGCAGAGGCAAAGCTGAAGACAAGGAGTGGATCCCCGTCACCAAGCTGGGCCGCCTGGTCAAGGACATGAATATCAAGTCTCTGGAGGAGATCTACCTGTTCTCCCTGCCCATCAAGGTGTCCGAGATCATCGACTTTTTCTTGGGGGCATCCCTCAAGGATGAGGTTCTGAAGATCATGCCGGTTCAGAAGCAGACCTGCGCTGGCCAGTAGACCAAGTTTAAGGCTTTTGTCACCATTGGGGACTACAACGGTCATGTCGGTCTGGGTGTTAAGTGCTCCAAGGAGGTAGCCACCGCGATCCGAGGAGCCATCATCTTGGCCAAGCTCTCCATTGTGCCTGTCCGCAGGGGCTACTGGGGGAACAAGATTGGCAAGCCCCACACGGTCCCTTGCAAGATGACAGGCCGCTGTGGCTCTGTGCTGGTGCGCCTTATCCCTGCCCCCAGGGGCACTGGCAGTGTCTCTGCTCCTGTGCCCAAGAAGTTGTTGATGATGGCTGGTATTGATGACTGCTACACTTCAGCCAAGGGTTGCATTGCCACCCTGGGCAACTTTGCTAAGGCCACCTTTGATGCAATCTCCAAGACCTACCTGACACCTGACACCTGACCTCTGGAAAGAGGCTGTGTACACCAAGTCTCCCTACCAGGAATTCACTGACCATCTTGTGAAAACTCACACCAGAGTATCTGTGCAGAGGACCCAGGATCCAGCTGTGACTACCACATAAGGGTTTTTATACAGAAATAAAAGTGAATTAAGCCTACAAAAAAAAAATAGAATCTAGGTAATCCAGAATTGTGTATATTTGTTAACCTATACTGATCTCACTCTCCGACGGAGATTATGTTTGTATTTTTCAGGATGCAGTGAGAGAGCTGGGACCCATCTAACCCTACCAACCGACTGTAGGCCGATAGCTGAGATCCTGACAAGAGAGGAGCCACCACAGTCATATCGTGGAGGATCCATATGGAACCCCACAGAGAATGATGGGATGAACAAGGGATCCACAGCCACAGCCATTCAATCAACACAGGGGAAGCCAGTAAGACAGAAACCTCAACACATTAAAGCAGCCTTAATACTCATCCACCACGACTCAGGGAACTGAGCGGAAGAGGGGGCGGAAAGATTGTGAGAGCCGTGGTGGGGGAGACTATCCAGAGGCATGGCACCCCTCAGTAACAACATACTAGGGCCAGGAGATCATGGCTGAATACTAGGCTATCCATGGTCCCCTGTCACAAGGACTGATCCAGACAACCCATGGAGGAGGATATCCAGCTGACTGGGGATGGGGTGGCTGGCATCAGGGAATAGGGGATAACAACTCAATTTTTGCCCACTGAATAATATAACTCATTATGGCAAATAAAAAAAAAATGTGCTCTATGACCAGTTCTTTAACATCTATATCAAGACTATGGTAAGACTGCTATGTCTTCTAAATGTATGTTGCAGAAATGTCTCCTTCTGACCTCCAAAACTGCATATCTAAACATGTGACCCAGGTGAATGCAAAAGCATTAGGGTAGCTTTAAAATAAGATGAAATAAGACAAAATTGAAGATTAAATGAAACTTAAATGGAATTAATCTTACAAAAAGAGTCCTCCTCTGGGACTTTACATCCTGTATTTCTGCAGGCCCACAGAAAGGGCTTCAACAAGGAGCTATTTAGAAAGTCTCTTGCAATTCTACATGATCTTGTCCAGTATACTAGGACAGAAGAACACCTAACATGAAATGCAGAAGCAAAAAGGTCTTCAGTGTTTGCTGAACTTCATTTAGAACCTTGGTTCCATGGTATCTTTGATCGAGTCAGTAACAAACTTTCATGGTTCCTGTCTGGATGTGGGAACCTTCAACATCCCTAGTTATCAAAGAATTGCATTAAGAATTTACACAAATCTATCTCCTTCACCGCTTATCCCCCTGCCCCTCCTTCTCCTTCCTATATAAAAGCACCCTCCCCAAACTAATAAATGAACTGTTCACTGCAACTATCTCCCAAGAGTTCTTCCTCTAATCGTTCTCATGTGGTTCCAAGACTCTGCTCACCCAGCTCCATGGATGAGCAAGGGTATCAGTGCGCAATGACCCCCTAAGTAATCCACAGACCCACAGCCTATATTCTGGAGTACTGAAATTTTAGTTTTCATAAGAATAATTACATAGGGCTACATAGGGCTATAGATATAAACAATCATATGCACCACTCTTTAAGGACACTGGCTTGTCCTGAAATATAATTTAACACTCTCAACAAGAAAAGGTATGATAGGCAACAGATTTATAACTACTTAAGTCGGTTTTTAGAAGCCAGCCAATATGCTTAATTTTTCAAACCTGTTTTTATTTGGGCAGTAGCTCTTTGCATCTCATTAAAATTTTTTAGACTCTGCTTGTTTCCCAAAATAAGAAAACTTAGGATTTTTATTAGAATTTTTATATTCTAAAATTTAGAACTGACACTTTTAAAACACTAAGTCTTCTAATCTATTTACATAGTAAATCTCTCTGCTTCTTTAATTTCTCTCTTAAGTCTTTTGTAGTTTCAGTACACAGGCCTTGCACAATTTTGTGAAATTCATCCTGAAATTATGCCACCACTGTCAATGAAAATTCTTATTTCAACATCAAACTATCTGTTGCTGGAATATACAGAATATGGTTCTATATTCACTGTAATTCTTGCAACCTAAATTAACTCAATTTTGGATCCTGGTGAGGATTTTTAAATTATTTCTTAGGGTTCATATATAAATGATCAAAAATACAAAAATTCTGTAAAATAAATTTTTGAATACATATAATTCAAAAATAATTTCTGTGAGAAATGCTAAAGTGTATTCATCACTATCCCATGCCATTTTAAATGTGTTTAAAGCAATATCCTTCATTAAAATCTAAATTCAGAAGCAGGTGTAGTGGTGAATGGCTGATATGGAAACTATGAAAAAAGACATGAATCAGATGAAGCTCACCAACACAAGCATAGACTCCAGACTGAATTTAATGAAGAGAAATATGAATGAATTCAGAAACACATTAAGTGAATTGAAGGTGAACCAACTACGGGAGGAGCTAGAAAATAAATTGATTAAATTTGATGAGGACTTAAGAAAACTCAAAAATGATTTTCAGGAATCCCTAGCAAAAACAAAAATACACTGGAAATTGTATCTCACCAAAGAATTGGAGACTATAAACAAAATTATAGCAGAAACCAAAAATGAAACGGAGTTGTTAAAAACCTCCCTTGAATCAATCAGTCCCAGAGTTTACAATCAGAAGGACAGACTCTCAGACACTGAGGACAAGACAGAAGGAATTAATAAGGATGTCATAGGTTTCAATAAATTCAAGAAATCAAGTGAGCAAAATTTGAGGGATCTATGGGATACCATAAAGAGGTGCAATATTAGAATCATGGGAATCCCAGAGGGAGAAGAAGCCAAGGCTAAGGGCTTAGGAAATATTTTCAACAGAATTATTCAAGAAAACTTCCCCTATCTAACAAGAAAAAGCCCACTCAACATTCAAGAGGCCCAGAGGACTCCAAATAGAAAGAACATAAAGAGGAATTCTCCACGACACATTTTAATCAATATGCCTAACATAGAAAGCAAAGAGAAAATACTCAAAGTTGCAAGAGAAAAGCAAACCATAACTTGTAAAAGAAAATACATCATACTTACCTGAGACTTCTCATTAGAAACCATGAAAGCCAGAAGAGTTTAGAATAATGCTTTTCAGAGCCTAATGAAGTATGGCTTTCAGCCTAGACTACTGTACCCAGCAAAGCCATCCCTCATAATAGATGGAGAATTGAAAGTGTTCAATGAAGTAAACAAGCTCTACGACTATTTGAACACAAAGCCAAAAGTACAGAAGATTCTACAGGAGATATCCCACACAGAAGAAACAAGAAGTCTACCCCAGAAGAGTTCCAGAGATCAGGCACGACAATCACAGTCAGTGTACTAATAGCAGCAAAGACACCAAACTCCATTAAACCTTCAGCATGGCAGGGCTTAGAGCAGTTGTATCTCTGAATATAAATGGACTTAACTCCCCTTTAAAAAGACACAGACTTGAAGGGTGGATCAGTAAAATGGACCCTTTGTTTTGCAGCCTTTAGGAAACGCACCTTACCTCTAAAGACAGCAACCTTCTTAGAGTAAAAAGATGGAAAACAGTTTATCAGGCATGTGGAAGTAAAAAGCAAGCGGGTGTGGTTACATTAGTCTCTGACAAAATAGACTTTACACCAAAATCAATTAAAAAGGACAATGATGGTCACTTCCTACTCATCAAAGGAATGATCCAGCAGGAAGATATCACCAACATTAACATATATGCACCAAATTTGGGTGCAACACAGTTCATAAAGGAAACCCTACTCAAAAATAAAGCAGAAATAGACTCTAATTTCATCATAGTAGGAGACTTTAAGACACCGCTATCATCTCTAGACAGATAAACCAAACAGAAGATCAGCAGGGACATAACGGAGCTCAATAACACCATTGACCAGCTGGGGATAACAGATATTTACAGAACATTCCACCCAAAAAACATAGAATATACATTCTTCCCAGCAGCACATGGGTGTGTTTCTAAAACTAATCACATCCTAGGTCATAAATCATCCTTAAACAAATTCAGGAAGATTGACGTAGTTCCTTGCATCATATCAGACGATAATGCATTACAGGTAGAAATTAACAATGGACCAGGATCCAGAAAAGGCACAAAGTACTGGCACCTGAACAATTTGTTCATAAAAAATTATTGGGTCAAGAAATAAAACAGGAAATTCAGAATTTCCTAGTAGTAAATGATGACGATAACACATCTTATCAGAACTTGTGGGACACAATGAACACAGTCCACAAGGAAGTTCATTGCGCTAATTGCCTTCATATCAAAGACAGAGAGGTCTGAAATCAATCACCCACCTAAGATCATTGGAAGAGACGGAAAAAGATAACCCAAGGAGCGCAAGACGAAAGAAAATAATTAAAATCAGAGCTGAGATTAATGAATTGGAAATTAAGAAAATTATTTAAAAAATAGATAAATCAAAGAGTTGGTTCTTTGAAAAAGTTAATAAGATTGACAAACCCCTGGCCAATCTAATCAAATGAAGAACTGAGAAAGCCCAAATCAACAAAATCAGAAAGGACAAGGGTGAGATCACAAAAGATCCCAAAGATATTGGAAGTATCATCAGGTCATACTTCCAAAACCTCTACTCCACAAAATTAGAGAACCTGGAAGAAATGGATAAGTTTTTGGACACCTACCAACTGCCAAAACTTAACCCAGAGCAGATAAAAGCACTAAATAAACCTATCTCATCCACAGAGATTGAAGATGTAATCAAAAACCTTCCAAAAAGGAAAAGCCCGGGACCAGGTTTCTCAGCTGAATTCTACCAAGCCTACATCACAGAGCTGAAACCACTTTTTCTGAAGCTTGTTAGAAGCATAGAAAAAGAGGGAAGGCTTCCAAACACCTTCTATGAAGCTGCCATTGCCCTAATCCCCAAACCAGGCAAGGATGCAACAAAAAAAGAGAACAATAGACCCATATCTCTGATGAACTTAGATGCAAAAATCCTGAACAAAATCCTACCAAACCGGATACAACGCTACATCAAAAATATTATCTACCATGACCAAGTTGGCTTTATCCCAGAGATACAGGGATGGTTCAACATACGCAAGTTGATAAATGTCATACATCACATTAATCGGCTCAAACACAAAAACTACAAGGTTATCTCAATAGATGCGGAGAAGGTTTTTGACAAAATTCAACACCTCTTCATGTTCAATGCTCTCGAAAGAATAGGCATAGATGGCCTATTCCTCAACTTAATAAAGACAATTTACAAAACTCCTAAAGCACAAATCGTTCTCAATGGGGAATGACTCAAGGAGTTCCCACTCAATTCAGGAACAAGACAGGGGTGTCCACTCTCACCAATGCTCTTTAACATAGTGCTTGAAGTTATAGCCCAAGCGATAAGACAGGAGAAGGGCATAAAAGGATACAAATCGGAAAGGAAGAAATTAAATTATCCCTTTTTGCAGATGACATGATCCTTTATATATCAGACCCAAAGAATATTATCAGTAACCTCTTGAAGGTGATTAATGCCTTCAGCAATGTGGCAGGATACAAAATTAACACACAAAAATCAGTAGCCTTTCTATATGCAGAAAACAAGCATATAGAAAAAGACATCAGAGAGACTGTCCCATTCTCAATATCCTCAAAGAAAATGAAAACCTTGGAATATCACTAACCAAAGTTGTAAAGGACCTACAAACGGAAAATATTGAAACACTCAAGAAGGAAATAGAGGAGGACGTTAGAAGTTGGAAAGATATTACATGCTCATGGTTAGGAAGAATCGATATAGTAAAAATGGCAATCCTGCCAAAAGCGATTTACAGATTCAATGCCATGCCAATAAAAATCCCAACCTCTTTCTTCACAGACATAAAAATATAATCTCTAAATTTATTTGGAAGGGCAAAAGACCTCGGATAGCCAAAAGTATTCTAAGTAAAAAATCTTACTCAGGAGGTATCACCATGCCTGACTTCAAAACATACTACAAAGCCATAGTAACGAAAACAGCATGGTACTGGCATAAAAACAGAAAGATGGGTCAATGGAACAGGATTGAAGACCCAGCTTTAATTGGAAGTAACTTCAGTTATTTGGTCTTTGACAAGGGGGCCAACAATGTACGCTGGGCCAAATATAACATCTTCAACAAATGGTGCTGGATGAATTGGATAAACACGTGTAAAAAAATGAAAATAGACTCATTCCTTTCACCATGCACAAGAATCAACTCCAAATGGATCAAAGACCTCAATATAAATCCTGTAACCCTGAACACCCTGGAAGGAAAAATAGGAGGAACTCTACATGAGACAGGAGTAGGAAAAAATTTCCAGAGCAAATCTCCAGCAGCCCAGGAAATGCAACAATCACTTAACCAATGGGACCTGATCAGGCTCAAAAGCTTCGGTCCAGACAAACATACCATACTCAGAGCCAATAGATCCCCCCCCCCCAAACTGGGAGACGATTTTTACCAGCTAAAACTCAGACAAAGGCCCAATCTCCAGATCTTACAGAGAACTCAAAAAAAAAAAACCACATAAAATCTCAAACAGCCCCCTCACAAAATGGAGCACTGGTCTCAACAGAGAATTCAGAGGAGGAAACACAAATGGCCTATGGCCTTTTCTCACCTTAGAAAGTGCTCAGCATACTTAAGTATCAGGGAAATGCACATCAAAACCACAAGGAGATACCACCTTACTCCAGTCAGAATGGCAATCATAAAGAAAACCAACAACAATCGTTGCTGGCGAGGATGCAGGGTGGAAAAAGGAACCCTCATTCACTGCTGGTGGGATTGCAAACTCGTTCAACTGCTATGGAAAGCAGTGTGGAGACTCCTAGACAGAATGGACATAGAACTATCCCTCTACTAGGCATCTACCCACAAGATGTCATATCTCGATGCAGAAACTTTTGTACCACTATATTTATAGCAGCTCAATTCATAATAGCCAAGAATTGGAATCAACCCAAATGCCTATCCATGGAGGAATGTGGACAGTGAAACTGTTGTATATTTGCATGATGGAATCTTACTCAGCTGAAAGGAAAAATGATATATCGAAATTTAGGAAAAAATGGTCTGACTTTGAGCAGATCTTACTAAGTGAACACTCAAAAGATCAGAGAATCGAACACCACATATTATCCCTCATAGGTGGCTCCTAACCTGAATAACAGTAAACTCTAAGCAAACCAACCAGAATTGAGAGTTTGGGAAAGAGAAGTAAGAAGTGGGTGGGGGGGATGTCTTAAACATGAAGTTGAACCAAATATGGCCCAAAATCATAAAATTTTCACATGCACAATATTCAATAATGAATATCAAGTGGGCATCATCTGGCAAGCAGGGCCAAGAAAGGAAGGGGAGAGTGTCTAAGTTTGTGAAAAACCAAGTAGTCTAGCAGTTCCTGGTCCCAGCCATGGAATCCTTCCTTCACTGAGATGTTGACCAAAGTGACCCATGAGGCCCCCAATACACGACAGGATTCTGTCAAAGCTCTTGATTACCAACCCCAGGCCTGTGGTGAGATCCTATTGCTGAAGAACCACAGAAAGCCATCTAACAGCACCGAGAGACCCTACGAGGTCTAGAATGGTAACCAGCCCCCGGATGGTAGTTAGTGCAGAGCTGGAAGGCCCTGCATAAGCTGCCAGGGGAAACTGATCAACAACAGCTGGGACAAACAGAAACCACTGTCATGAAACACAGTCTGCCACCACGAGTAGGCTGAACACACTGCCTACTGGGAGAGAACAGTGAATCATTGAAAGGAGCACTTGTGCAATGGAGGCGCCAAAGCCTGGGGGAGGCAATCAACAGCTGACAATTCGGCCAAGAAATCCACTCAGTGAAGGGGAGTCCGCGACTGGAACTGGGATTTCAGGGTAAATTACAAAGGGAACCAATATCTTATGACACCAAAAAGAAACTCACTTTACAAGTGATTTACAAAAGGCTACGAAAAACAGAATCTAGCTAACTCAGGAAAGTGTATCTCAATTAACCTATAGTGATCTAACTCTCCGATGGAGATTCTGTTTGTATTTTTCAGAAGGCGCCGAGAGAGCTGTGGCTCTTCCAACCCTACCATTGAGCCACAGGCCGATAGCTATCTTCCTGGCAAGAGATGCACCACCCCAGACCTACCGTGGAGGATCCACATGGAACCCCGCAGGCAGTTATGGGATAAGCAAGAGACCTATAACCACAGCCAATGGATCAACCCAGGATGAACCAGTGAAACAGACACCAATGATTTTAAACACAATCTCAAGCAGAAGCACAGAGGCCCCGAAGGCCTCAACTACAAAGCAGCTTTAACTCTCACCAACCATGACTCAGGGAACTGAGCGGAAGAGGGGGCAGAAAGATTGTAAGAGACATGGTGGGGGAGAATATCCAGAGACATTGCCCCCTCAGTAACAACATGCAAAGGGGGGTGGAACCAGGTTGACTCCTAGGCTATTCACAACCCATTTCCCTATGGACTGATCCAGACTGCCCACAGAGGAGGATATCCAACTAACCGGGGACAGGGAAGAGGGAAATAGGGGAACTGGAGACATCAACACATTATTCCCTTATTAAGTGCATCTAATTATGGATAATAAAAAATAAATAAAAACTCAAAAAAAATGTCCCGCTAATCCATGGCAATGAAGTAAGGACACAAATGACAGTATATTCAATAGTATCCTGGATTACTAAAGTAAGCCCAGTGTAATCAAAGGGGTTCTCAATGATGTAATATTGAAAGATAAGGGAAGGAAGGGATTACAATGACATACTGCTAGCTTTGAAGATGGAACCATGTGCCAGGAGAGGCAGGTGAGCTCTAAAGCTGGAAAAATGAGGAACTAGGTTTTCCAGAATCTTTCAAGAGCCTGCAGAAAGAGTGCAGGCCATCAGGACCAGGCTAAAGCTCAGCAGACTCATGTTGGACTTTCTTCCAGAACTAGGAATGCAAACTGCACTGCTTTATGTCATTAGATTTATAGAATTATTGTATGTAACTGATAGGAAATGAATGTACCAGCAATGATCAGTTTAATTCTGGTCAATTTCTTTGGTACCATAAACACTCTACATCAAAAGCAACTTTCAAAAGCATAAATACATGAACTAGACTAACATATTTGTTAATTCTCTTTGTGTTGGAGGATAAAGCTATCCTAGGTATGATTTCCCACAAAATTCTCCCTATTTTCTTTTTTTAACTTTGGTCTGAGCTCATCACTCACCCTTGAAGTATGTGCTTTACAAAAATCTAACATCAGGCACCCAAGTTCTATCATCAATCATTCCTAAAGTGACTGGATCTCTTGTGAAATGTAAACTAAAAGCTAGGTGAGTGAGTAAAAGAAATAAACTATGGACCCTCAAATTCTTCACATTTACAACTCAACATATGTGAACATAAAGCTAACATGTCTATATATATATATATGTATATATATATATATGTGTGTGTGTGTGTGTGTGTATCCATATGTGTGTATAGAGAGAGAAAAAGGAAACACATGGTTTCAGTAGCTTTATCTAAAATTTAAATTTAAAAATGTAAATCATTTCTATGAGACTGTTGCTAAATGCTATTCAGTGTTAAAAACAGCTCTACCTAAAACCTAAGCAGAAAATATTGACAGTAATAAATGTACATGAGGGAAATTTACTCTATAAATCTTAAGAATGATTAATAAAAAGGGATATTGTATTGATTAGTCAACTGAAAGAAGTAGAGATTTCTTTGATTCACCCAGTTACTCTAAGAAAACATTATAGTGAAAAGGTTTCAACAAAAGAACTTCACAATCTTGAGTAATATTCCTGTGAGTCATATGATAGAGTCAAAGATAATTAAAGACAGTATATCAGGTTAATATGTTTGGCAAGACCTATATCATCAGTGAAAATAAGCTTTAAAAAGTATAAAAGATGATCAGCAGGCATGGTGACTCATTCTGGATGATAAAACAGGAAGATCATAAGTTCAAGCCCAGCCTCAGTTAGTGGAGGCCAGTCTGGGCCACATGAAACCCTGCCTCAAAAAAAAACAAAAAAAAAAAAGTATAAAACTTGGACAACTTGGACTATAATCCCAAATTTAATTAAGAACCCAAGATATAATTTTTAATTATAATAGCAAATACTGACATAGATGTGACACAAGGTAGATTCAAGAAGGAAGCCCGGACCACAGGAGAGCTGAAAGAAATATTTGCAATAAGGATCAAAGAGGACAGGGACAACTAACTGACCACTAAACAAGTAAGAGACAAAGCTTGAACTCAGATCTAGCTTACAAACTTAACTCAGACCAGTGTTCTTTCAATTCTATCATGCTGTCTCTATGGTTAAAACCCCAAGTAGAATCAACCAAATTCAATATGTATGAAAGCCTGACATGGACAACTACTGTTTTTTAAGTTAATTTAAAAACATATACCTTTTAAAAAAAAAAAAAGCCCAAGTAGATGACTAGCACCTGACTAAAGGACATAACTGTAAAGACAGAAAATATAGAAGCTATATGAAAGCCAAAAACTATATCTGAGCATTTGTCTACAGACTTTATCAATTTATAAATAAGGTTTAGTAATCAAATAAAAATTCCAATTTGTTTAAATTGATGTTTTGAAGTTATGATGGTTCTCAACACAATAATAATAAAAGGGAGATGTCTGCATTTGATACACTTGGCAATAATCTGAGAAATGCTTTGTTAGTATGGATAATCTTCCCAACAACAATCTCTCACAAAATTTCACAACAGAAATGTATTTTATCTAACATTCCATCACACATTAGTTACTAGCACAGACATTGGGGCTGGATTCCATGGACCTAAATCCTGGCTTTGTAGTTCAGATTCCTACAATGTTCTTTCTTGGCAAAGTTGTGAAGCACTCTAAAACTTAAACCTGCCCCTTCCTATTTGGACTGGACCCATACCAGAAGACCAAGTTCTAGAGCCAGCTAATCTATGTTGAGAAATCATATGTCCTGTACAATACATGCTGGGAGAGAAACATATACTATCAATTACGTTAGTAGGTCTCCAAGATCACACTCACGTTCAGCCATTTGCTAAGAGGATTCAATGGCATAAACATAGAGCTGTACTCACTGTATGATACATTATAGCAAATATATACCAAGCACAATCAGCAAGAGAAAAGCCTATGGAACAAAGTCCAGGAGAAATCAGGAGCAAGGTGTTTTCTTCCATATAATTCTCACAGAATTGAGTTGTAACAACAAGTGAAATACCACGAATCAGAGATCACTAAAGACACAGTGTCCAAGATTTTTTTAATGTTACCTAAGTAGGCCACCCCTGCCTGACACATATGCAAATACAAAACTACCAAGAAAAGAAGTTATTCAGCAAAAACTATATTGTTTTTAATACAAATGGTTTAGGCTTAGGGTTGGAGGGGTCATCTCCACATCCAAATTCTAAGATGCCAGGCAAGGGCAGACCTTGCATATCAGCCTGCTATGTTAACTCTTTTCTGCACACCAATAGATTAGTAGATCCTTTAGGGACCTTAATGCACCTTTAATTTCCAAGTCTTGGAAAAAGACTTAGTAGTCACTCAAACTTTTTTAACATGAAAAAATTACTGGCTCTACCACTTCTTGGCCATATAACATTAGGAGAGATACTTGAGTTCTGGTCTGTATCCTTATCAGTAAATAGGATGAAAGGAGCATCTGCCATATATACATATATATCCCAAGCAAGAAAAAAATACCATACAATTTTATATATACAATTTTTTAACTTTATCCAGGTCACTCTGGAGCTATCCCATCTTTTTTTTTTTTTCCCCCCCTGAGGTAGGGTCTCGCTCTAGTCCAGGCTGACCTGGAATTCACTATGTAATCTCAGGCTGGCCTTGAACTCACGGTGATCCTACCTCTGCCATCTTTCTTTAAACTTTCTTTTCTTAGTTTTTGAGGTAGGGTCTTGCTCTAACCCAGGCTGACCTGGAATTCACTATGTAGTCTCAGGGTGGCCTTGAACTCAAGGCAATCTTTCTACCTCTACCACCCAAGTGCTGGGATTAAAGATTGCACCACCACACCCAGCCTCTAAACTTTCAATGAATTTACCTATCATAGGCTTGAAGTTAACTGATAATGGCTTCATGCCTAATATGGACCACACTTAAAACTTTTTGCACATACAACATTATCTAACATAATAATCTTTTTTAATACTATGCTATAGTTTGGATGTGGTTTAATTCCCAAGGATTCCTGTTCAAAGTTTGGTCCTCATTGTGGTAATGTGAGAGGTGGTGGGACCTTTAAGAAGTGAACCCTAGTGAAAGGTGGTCAGGTCTTTAGGAACACTACCTTGGAAGATGTAAGTCTTTCTCATGGAACCCTGATTAGTTCCAGTTGAAAGTGAGCTGTGATAAAAGATCAAGCCTGACTCCTCCTACTCTCGGACTTCCTACCTTCACTACTTACACTACTTTAGTAGTAATGTGGGTTCAAATCAATGGAGTATATATATATGGGACAGAACTAAGAGAACCTATGTCCCCTGAATTAACTAACTCGGATAATTAATTCAGGCAATGAAAGAACATTGTAAACATAAAAAGTACAAAGAAAAATTGGGAAAAAACAAAGAAGAACAATATGTAGCCCAAGTTCTAAAATGATGTGTGGAAGAGAGACCAGTGGTTTCCATTCAAGCTTTGATGAAAGGGATCTACACACAATCGTCAGAACAGAATCACAAGACCCATAAAGACTGAGGTTTAACATTCTGACAGAAATTCAGACTGGCAAATTTCCTTTGATAAATTATAACACAGTTTTATCTATATAAATTTATCACATAAGCAACATAAGCATCATAAACACCAGTTCCTCAAGATAAACCACTTTTAAGTAAAAATTCCTTTAAAATGGGTTTATTTTTGTTTTGGTTCGGCTTGTTGTTTGTTTGTTTGTTTGTTTTCTGGATTTTTGAGGTAGGGTCTCACTCTAGCCCAGGCTAACCTGGAATTCAGTACGTAGTCTCAGTGTGGCCTCGAACTCACAGCGATCCTCCTACCTCTGCCTCCAGAGTGCTGGGATTAAAGGCGTGCACCACCACACAGGGTTTAAAACAGGTTTATATAACAACTCTCAAATAACAAATGCAATGAAAAATGTTCTCCAACCAAACTGCCTATGATAAAACCCTAGGACAGCTCCTACTTAAGCACACAGGCTCTACATATTTCTACTCTGGTGTTGGAATAGATTAGGCTCTGCCAGTTATTTACAGTGGGAGCACAAATGCAGCACAGGCCATGCTCCTATGGTAGGAGCAACATACAAGTGTCTACACCAATCATAGACCTTCTCCCATTAGCTCACCAGTCTTGTGAAAAGGAACCTGGCAGTAGAACAGCCTTGAAAGTGAAAGTTCATAAATGGCTCCTTTTACCTTTAACTTTTACCTCCTTTGTTCTTCCAAAGACCCTTAAAACTCTAACAAAAACAGTGACAGTGCATCAGTTTCCTGTTCTATATCCTGATTAATGAGTGAACTGAGGTCCTCTTTTTCTCTTCCTTTGGGATCATTAAATACCACCTCACTTACCTATAATCTTTTTTCTTTCTTTTATTTAGTTACAAATTTATTTGTGTGTATATTTGGGGGGAGGGGGCTGCCAAGGCCTCTTGCTGAAACAAATCCCAAACTTACGCATCATGTTTGTGAATGGCTTTACACAGGTACTGGAGAATAAAACCCAGGTCAGCAGGCTTTGTAAGCCAAGCAGCTTTAACCACTAAGACATCTCCCCAGCCCTCCCTAAGATCTCTTACCATCATTATTATTCTCCCTCTGATTTAATTTTGAAGAACAAAACAAAAGGTCACATAGAAACTTCTTCAACCTGTTATCCCTGTACCTTTTGTACACAACTGTGTCCTCTAATTCCTTCTCTAGTAAAAACCCATTATACCTTTAGAACCACTCATGACTCCTGTCACTCACCCTCCAAAGCTCAGGGACCATTGCAGAAGAGGTGGCAGAATGAATGTAAAAAACGAAGGATGAAGAGTAGTTCTTTGAAATGTCTTCCGGGTAGCCATTACATTCAAGACCTCACAGTGGCTGACTACACAAGAACTGCATAATATGGGGTCAGCGGGGCGGGGGGGGGGGGAATAATGACATCAAAATAGAAACTAGGTACTAGTTGGAAAGAAGGTTCAGTGGAGGGGGGATGTGGGAGGGAGACAAAGGAAGCTGGTGGGAGGGGATTATGATCAAGATACACTGTGTGTATGAATGGAGGCTGTCTATCAAAAGTTTAAAAAAAACTAATTAAAAGGGTTACTCCAAATGACAATCCCTTTTACAGGTGCACTCTTTCACACACCCTGTAGCCTGTCCCTGACTCTGTGCTCACTCATACATTCATTCCTTCAAAAGGTATTTGCTAAGTTACTTTTACCTATAACATGACACACTCTGTGCTTAGAAATGGGGAAACTACCCCTGAGAAAGATAAACAAGATCTCTTTTCCTTTGCAACTATAATCCAACAGAGATATAGAGTACCCAATAATTACCTCAATAATGGTTTAATTATAAGTGTGGTAACTGCAATAAAAGATTCAGGGCACTGTCTTCAATGAATAAATGGAAGTATAACCTAGTTTAGGATAAGAAGAATCATTTTCCTGTCAAAGATATTTAATCCAAGCCTGATATGAGTAAAAGATAACCAGACAACAACAGAAAACCTATTAAAATGTCAGAGGGCTTCCTAGGTCAAAAGAACAGCATCTGTAAAGGCCTTTAGGCAGCATTGTAGTAATTGGGAAGAAACCAGAGAGCAAAGGTCAAGGTGCAAGCCCCTCCTAGTCTCAGGGAATGTTGAAGAAGAGGAAACAGAAATAATGTAAGAGTCAGAGGATGGGGAGGAGTGCTTTGGAATGTTGTCTTCCGGACATGACCATGTCTTCCAGTCCACTGCATTCATGATCTCACAGTGGCTGCTGTTACCTGAACTAGGCCCATCAACATTCCATCAGGTATGATAGAGGAGGGCAAGGAAAAAAAGGCATCAAAACAGAATGACTAGTTGGAAAGAAGGGGTTCAATAGAAGGGGACAGGGGAGAGGAAACAAAAGGTAATGGGAGGGAATTTCTGATCAAAACAGGTGTAATTATCAATAAAGTTTTCTAAAAGTGTTCAGAGAAATAGCCCAGAAATAAAAAGAGAAGATAATTCTTATAACCACGATTATTGAACTTATTATTAGCACACTATTTTAAAATTATCTGCAAATATGCAGTCTCCAAGAAACATAATCTTTTAGGTCTTATTACTGTTTCTGCCCCCATCACCTAATTCAGTGCTCAGCAAACTGTCCTCCAGCTAAGATCTGTGGGATGAAGAAATGAGTTTTGATCTAAAAAAGCAACTGAACCTCTCAATATCAGACAGTCTGAACAAAGTAACTCTTAGGTTCAAAGAGCTGAGTTTTAACCACCTTAACAAGGAAGACTCATTTTCTTTATACACACACTTATATGTTGATACTACTTATGGGTTAAGTTTTAAGCGTAGAAAACCAAGTTTTCATTTGGCAAGTGGCCCTGAGACTTCACTGTCCCATGCTGCCATCAATTACTAACCAACAGAACTACTTTAAAAGTCCGAGAGTCACAAAGGCAGCCAGAAGGAAAGCACAGCTCCATCTGCTAGTTCTTACTCTCCAGTTGAACAACATATTTTAAGTGTAGGAAACATATTTCAAGAACAGGAAACTGGCACCTATGCCATCGTTTTCTCCTTCCTTACTTCCTAAATACTACCAATACAGGAAGCATAAAACTTTTGACTCAGTCAGAAAATGTCAAAAACCAAATGACATTCCTCTGTCAGCTATCATGAAGCAAAAGAATAGGATAATCTCAAACTCTAGGCTTTGGCTTTGGTGCATGCTCTCAAGGATCAGTGGGGAAAGCATCCTTTAAGAGAAACAAAATTGAATTAACTAGAAAATAGTTTCAAGACTACATCAAATAGGGTTGGGGATTTAGCTCAGTGGATGAGTGCCCTGCATTTAGTCCTGGGGGGGGGGGGGAGAACAGGACAACAAAATCACAAAAAGATCAAAAAAAAAGGAACTAAAACAGTGCTCGCTTCGGCAGCACATATACTAAAATTGGAACGATACAGAGATTAGCATGGCCCCTGAGCAAGGATGACACGCAAATTCATGAAGTGAAGGAACTAAAACATCAAATACATATATTGAATAGATTCTCTCAATAACAGCTGTAGAATACAATGCTCATTATGTCTTTTATAAGTACATTTAACTGACTTTCACTATCTACAAGTATGTCATTTGGCATATATAACAAGCCAACAACTCAAATGTAAGAGGGCTCCACAATGAGTTCCACAATAAAGACAAAAGAACTATGTAAAAATATATTTAAATCTCTGCTGTGCATATGGTCCATACTCAAGAAGCAGAGATTTGAAAATCACAGGCCATCCTAGGCTACACAGCAAGACCCAGCCTCAAAATATCAAGACCTAGGGATGTGGCTCAGTTATGGTGCTTGCCTAGCATGCACAGGTCCTAGGGGTTTGAACAATCATAGATACATATATGTGTATGTGTTTGTGTGTGCATGTATATATGTGTACATGTATATATGTATATAAACCCAAGAACACATACATGTACATGTATATATGGATGTGTATGAAGCAACTATAAACTCAAGCCCAAGAAAAACAAGAAACAGTTGTACCTGTGAAGTTATCCTGTAAGATCAAGGTAAAACAATGGAAATAACTTACAAGATCATTTTAACATTATTCTAGGTTTGGCAGAAACAAGGAAAAACTAATAATCTTTCCAAATTTTTATTTCAGAATTCATGCTCTTCAAGTTGCATCCTTGAATTTTTTATACTATTCTCTTCTCTCCAATTTCCTTCAGTTCTCAAAAGCAAATAAGCAACATAATACTCAACATAGCCAAAGTAAAAAAATGATTTGAAGACATGACCAGACAACACAGTGAGCAAAACAAATGCTTCCTCCTCTTAGATCACAAGTAAAACTCCTTAGCCTAATATAAGAAGCACATGAAAATGTTCACATGCAACTAATAAAGGTTTTTAAGAAACAAAATATTTTATAAAACCTCAGTGAAACTCTAACTTTATGTAATTCTTCTTGAAGAAGTTTGAACAAAAACTTTTTAAATTATTTCTATTCATGAAAGGAAATTACTCAAAGTATTACTTAATTTTTAATGAAGAGCTAATATTTACCAGCATCTCTACTTAACCAGATTATGTGAGATGAAAAACATGAATTCTGTAACTTCAGCTCCTTTCTTGATCAGACATTTTAAAAACCTATTTTTAAATGTTTGCGATAAGCAAGGAACTTGAGCTTCAATACAGTACTATTAACAAATAACCACACACATAATCAAGTGTAAGGCAAGCAAGTATGATCACAAAAATCTGGAATGCCCTTTACTTAATGCACTGGCTTAAAGATTACATAAAATATATGTAAAGCTGACTCACATTACTATGGTATTTAAAAGTGCCTCATAAAATGATCTATTAAAGTATTTCCCCATGAGTCTTCCAGTAGTCCAGTACTTATGACAGTGAAGTAGCCTACTGATGCTGTGTGGTTATCAGGATTACCACTCTACTGCTACAGACTCTTAGTATTAAAAGAAAACAGCAAAGCCTCAATAAAAGTAGAGGTGAAATAACACCAGTATCTTAAGCAGCATTCCCAAAGACTCTCTGCTTTGACTATTTCCCACTGAATAACCAAAAATTGATTCATAATTAAATAAGAACTTGTCCTAACTGTATGGGAAGCATATATTTTTAAACATTTTTGAAACATTTCTCTCTGAGATTACTTATAACACATTAAATACAAACCGCATTTACAAAGAAGCATATCAGCTAAAAATAGTGTTATTTCAAAGGCTCAGGCAGAGGCCCTCCAACTAAACAAAGATTAGATCTTTCCCATGCATCTTTAAAACGCACTTCCACAACTGTACCCTAAGACAACCAGTGTCCACATGTCCTCCCTTAACGCTATAAAATGCACTCCCAGGCTTGTGAGGGTGACAGGCCAGTGTCCAACATGTCCTCCCCCAACACCCATCTTTAAAATGCACTCCCAGGCTTGTGAGGGTGACAAGCCAGTGTCCACGTGTTTTTTTTTTCTCCCCCAAAATACCTGAGCGAATCGAACTCCCAAGAATCTTGGGAACCAAGCCCACTTTCCAAAGACCTCATCTCTTACAGCTAGATTCAAAACACAATATTGCTACTAGAACGCAGACCCTTCCCCAACGATTCCAAGCCCGGGAGCTCCAGCCAGCACCGTTCTCCCAGCAGCAGAGCTCCGTAGCAAAGCTTGCCGAGGAGAGAAGGGCTGCAAGGAAGGAGCGTCCACGAAGCCCGGGACGAGGTCGGGGCGCGGCCCCACCCGCACGGGCCCGGGAGGCCGGGGCCGGGGAGGCCGGGGCCGGGGAGGCCGGGGCCGGGGAGGCCGGGGCCGGGGAGGACGGCGCCGGGGACCGGGCCGGGGTGGACGGAGAGGACGGGGCCGGGGAGGACGGAGCGGGGGAGGACGGGTACGGGGAAGACGAGGAGGACCGGGCCGGGGAGGGCCGGGCCAGGGAGGACGGGCGGGCGGGCGGCCCGGCGGGCGGCGGAGGGTCGGCGCCCACCTTTGGCCTCGCAGTCGGCGCAGTACTTGTTGTCCTCCTCCCGCAGCAGCTTGGACAGGATGAGCTGGTGCTGCTCGTTCAGCTTCTGCGCCTTCTCCCGGCAGGAGCGCGTCGCCATCTCGGCGGCGGGCAGGGCGAGGGCACCCGGCGGCGCTGCGACGGCGGGCGGCTGGGCGACTCAGCCCGGAAGCCGCGGTGGCAGCGGCGGCGGAGGAGGAGGCAGCGCCGACGTGTCCCGCCTCCTCGCCCGCCCGCCCGCCGGCCGCTCGCTCCGCCCAGCCTGGGGGGGAACTTCCGGGAGAGGGCGCGGAGAAAGGAGCCGCCGCGCATGCGCCTCGCTGCCCGCGCGCTGGGCCTTGCGAGCCCAAGGCCTTTGGTCGAGGTGATTCCATACCCGGCCCCCACTCCGCACCCCTTCTCCCTGTCCCCCCTCCCACTCCGCAGCCCTTCTCCTTGTCCCGGCTCCTGCCTCCTCCACCGCCTCCCCACCCCCTTTACCGTGAATATTCTTATTTATTTATAAGCAAAGAGAGAATGGGCTCAGCATACGACCTCCAGATGCGTGGGCCACTTTTGCATCCTTTCCTGTGTGGGCAGCGCAGGAAGGAAATTCCAGAGACTCAGGAAGCCATTAAGTCTGGGGAAGGGTTGTAAGACCCCATCCTAAGCCTATATATAGGAGAAGAAATTCTCTCCTTGGTCCTCCTGCCTGTTTGCTGTTCTGTGTGTGTGTGTGTGTGGTATAGGTGATGGGTTTTTCTCTCTGCTCGGACCTTTCACTGTTAGGGAATTACATTTACCTCTTCAACTACCTCTTCAACGGAGTAGCTCAGTAACCTAGCCAAGTTACTTGATACTCCCCTGTATCTCATCTGAATAATGAGTATCAATATCGTGTAGATGTGATGGTATTAAATGGGTAAATAGTCCATGTCATACGGTAATCACTCAAGAAATGTTACCCTCGATGCATGTCACTACTAGATTTCTTGCCTGTAAAATTTAAGAAACAGACCTCTCATTTCATTCCAAGCATCTAACTTCTAGTATAGGCAGGTAAATAAATTTCGAATGAATCCACGAATCTACCCAATTACTATTTTTTCTGCATTTCCAGTGCTGTGTCTCCTCTTGGTAACAGGCTTTCCAGGACCAGAGAAGCTTTGCGACAACTACATCGCAAAGGTGGGGTGGGGGGAATAGGGGCTGGAGAGATGGTTCAGCGGTTAAGGCGCTTGCCTGCAAAGCCTAAGACCGGAGTTCAAGTTCCCAGTACCCATGAGTAAGATTACTTGAAAGGTCAAGTTGACAACAAAATTTAACCATCACAGGTGGGTATTGGGGAACTGAACCTGGGTGCAAGCATTTAAACCACTGAGCCAACTCTTCAGCACCTAAATATAACATTTTAAAGTATTTTGTACACTATCTTTTTTATTTTTTAAATATATAAATAAACCAGATTATAATCTGTCATTCCCTCACCCCTGCTCCTGTTTCCCTGGGATTCTCCTCAGTGGGATTATTGGATTCACTGTGGCATCATGAAGGCCTCAATAAGTACCCCGCCCAAAAAAAGGAATAGGACATCCAATAGCTTGGAAGGGAGTCTGGCAAAGAAATGATACTTAAGTTTGGTTTGCACAGATAAATGTGGGAATTCTTCAAGTAAATGAAGTTTGAGAGGAGAGAAAAGACTAGAAAAGAATTAAACAAAATCTGGAAAAGAATCTAAAATCTGAAAGTATAAGGTTTCATACAAGATGTGTGATAAGAGGCCAAAAGAACCTATACTGTGCCTGGAGATCATGAATGTAGGAAAGGAAACAAGTACCAATGGTAGGGAGGTGCCTCAGTGTCACAGAGAGCCAACTGACGCTTATTGCAGGGGGAAGATGACTTCAAAAGCTGTTACAGTGGCATCATGTACAACATGGATAGGGATGGATGAAAAATGTGTTATCAGAGGAACAGATTAAGATGCTGCTGCAATAATAGTCCAAAGAACTTACGATGAAGGCCTATTTTAAGGAAACAGCATAAGGTTTGGGAGAGACAGAATCAAATGATTTTTAAAAGTAGAAGCAGCAAAATTTGGCAGCTGACTACATGTGGGGGTGAGAGAAAGGAGGTGAGAATAACACCAAAATTTCTCAGCTGGGAGACAGGTAATATGGTGATACCATTAACCCAGATCAAGAATAGAAAAGGTAAGCCTTTTGTTCTGGCAGCACGAAAGCTGAGTGGGTGGGGTTGACCCTTGTAAACTGAAGGTCCCAAAAGTGCTGCCTCTGCCTCAGATAGGCTGAATGAACTGGTAGATCTGCTGTAGAGATGGGATGGTGCAAAAGAGCCAAATTAGCTCCTTCATAGCCATTTATTGCCCACCTCTGTGTCTGACCTAACATCAGTCTTATCAGGTGTGATCCTTTTTGTTCAGGAGCGAGTTGTTCAGTTGCCAATATCTTTTGAAATTTTTGGATCCTCTCCCATTGTTAATTTCTAGCTTTAATGCGTTGTGGTCTGATATGATGCAGGTGATTACATTGATCTTTCTGAATTTGCTGAGGGCTGATTTATGGCCCAGTATATGGTCAATTTTAGAAAAAGTTCCATGCACTGCTGAGAAGAATGTGTAATCTGTGTCCTTGGGGTGGAATGTTCTGTAGATGTCTGTTATCCCTAGTTTGTCTATGGTGCCATTTAGCAGCTTGATTTTCCTGCTTGTCTGTTGTTTGTAGGATCTGTCTAGGGATGACAGTGGAATGTTAAAGTCTCCTACTAGGATGGTGTTGGCATCTATATTTGCTTTGCTTTTGAGTAATTTATGCCTAATGAACTGAGGGGCCCTTGCATTTGGTGCATACATATTTAGTATAGTGATGTCTTCTTGTTGTATAGTTCCTTTGATGAGTAGGAAGTGACCATCATTGTCCTTTTTTATTGCTGTTGGTTTAAAGTCTATTTTGTCAGATACTAGAGTAGCCACACCTGCTTTTTTATTCTTCCCACATGCCTGGAAAATTGTTTTCCACCCTTTTATTCTCAGTAGGTTATTGTCTTTAGCGATAAGGTGTGTTTCTTGAAGGCAACAGATGAAAGGGTCCATTTTCCTGATCCAACCTGCTATCCTGTGTCTTTGTATAGGAGAGTTGAGTCCATTTACATTCAAAGTTATTACTGTGAAGTTTGCCATGTTGTAGAGAATATGGAGGTTGGTATCTGAGCTGTTGCTGCTATCTCTTTTGTGTTACCTTGTTTGTTCTCTGTTCCTTTCCCGGGGTCAGTTATTTGTTTTGTCTGCAAAGGATATCTCATGAAGTATCTTTTGAAGGTTTGGCTTTGTGCTCAAGTAATTGTAAAGCTGATTAGTCTCATGGAATACTTTAATTCCTCCATCAATTATGATGGATAACTTTGCTGGGTAGAGTAGTCTAGGTTGGAATCCATTCTTCTTTAGGCCTAGAATCGCTTTTTGTTCCAAGCTCTCCTGGCTTTTAAAGTTTCTATGGAGAAGTCTGACGTGATTCTGATGGGTTTTCCTTTATACGTGAGTTTCCTTACTCTCGTTGCTCTAAGGACTCTCTCTTAATCCTCAATGTTTGGCATTGTAACTAAGATATGTCTTGGGGTGTTCCTCCTTTGGTCCAATTTGTTTGGGGTCCTCCGTATCTCTTTTGGTTGTACAGGACTATCTCTTGCCAAGTATGGTAAGTTTTCTTGAATAATTTTGTTGAAAATATTTTCTATAACCCTCGTTTGGTTTTCTTCTCCTTCCGGGATCCCCATGATCCTGAGATTAGGTCTTTTTATGGTATCCCACATTTCCCTTGAGTCTTGTTCACTTGCTCTTTTGAATTTTGTCAAGGTTCTGATTTCTCTCAAATTCTCCTCTGTTCTGTCTTCCATGTCTGAGGTTCTGGTTTTCCATTGATTAATCCTGTTGGTAAGAGATTCTAGGGATGTTCTTATTATTTCAATATGGTTTTTGTTTTTTGCAACTTCTTTTTGGGTTGCTTCTATCATCCTGTTGAGATGTGATTTCATTTCAAGGTTTGATTTAATTACTTCTTCCTGACAGTCATTCTTATATTTTCAGATGTCTTCGGTTAATTTGGAGAGCTGGTTTTTGATACCTTCAGTTTGTTGGCTTGTCTTTAGTTCTGATATGTCTCTTCTGACGTCCATTTGGTTCTCCTCTAATATATTAAGCCTGGTGGCAAAGCTAATGAGCTGACCTTGTACCCATTCAATATGTTGGTCCATCTTTTCTTGCATGACTAACATTAAGTTCTCCTTAGTATCTGTGCCAGTATGATCGGGGTTTCGTGTCGTGTCATCCTGCTCCTGCTTCTGCTCTCTCTCTTTAGTGGTGTTGTTGTTGTCATTTGGTGCAGTTTCCTCAGCTGGTGTAATATTCTTGCATTGAGGTCTGCCCATTTCGATTCCACTTGAGGTGGTTGGAGGAATGTCTTTGAGATATCTGCAGATATTTTTAAAGATTTTTTAAGATGATTGTAGCTAGCATGATAATTAAAAATTCAGAGATTCTTAGAAATTTTTTGAAGTGGGAGAAAATGCAGCATAGAATTCATAATAAAAGAAAAATCAAGAATCAAAAGAAAAATTAAGAGCTGGGTGTGGCAGTGCTCACCTTTAATCCTAGCACTTGGAAGGCTGAGGTAGGAGGTTGACATGAGTTTGAAGCCAGCCTGGAAATACAGAGTGAAGCCCAAGAGAGAGAGGGAGAGAGAGAGAGGGAGATTGAAGTTGAAGGCTTGGCTGTGTTGGCACAGTACTTGTGACACAGCAGGATGATCCAAGACCAGATCCCCGGCACCTACATAAAAGCAAGTGTAATATCAGCAATGGGCAGGCAGAGACTATAAGATACCTGAGGCTTCTTGGGAATCCATTCTAGCCAAATTGCTAGCTTCAACTTCAGTGAAATACCTTGTCTCCCAAAAGAAGTGATTGAGGTAGAATCCTGATATCAACCTCTGGCCTCCACACAAATGCACACACTCATGTACTTGCACACACATGAATATATGTACACATACATCACACAGACTGGAGGAAGTAGGAGATAGATGAGAAAATGAATCAGCCAAAGTTTGTGCACTGTGGGCAGAATCAGAGGCATGGTGAGGGCCATATCTAGTAAGAATACATGGGTCCAGGTGCTGAGGATGGCTGGATTTCTGCAAACTTATTTCTTTGTTTCCTCAGCCAACCTTCCAGAAAGATCATTAGAATGACAATCAAGAAGGTGAGGATTTTAGATGTGAGAAAAGCTCGTTACTAGGAAAGGTGAGAGGATAACTGGTTAAAGAAAAAAATCATTGTGTCTGCTGAGTGAAGGTTTGGTATCCCTGAATTCTCTTAGCTCAAATTTAAGATGAAGCTGGTTATGTTGGATTTTTTTCTAGCCATGTTTGAGAAGAGAAGAAAGTATATGACACATCTGTCTGAATGGAATGGGCTTTACCAAGTGAATAGGAAAAAGGGATAAAGGGCCAAGGATACAGTCAAGGAGATGGCTATAAGTGACCATCAGATATTGAAGCCAGATAAGATTTCCCCTGCAACCATGGAGCTTTCCCTGGAGTCTCTAAGCCAAAATAAACCCTTTTCTCCTACAAACTGCTTTGAGTCAGATAAGATGGGGCTTGACATAAGACAGGAGACAAAAGACAAAGTGACAGAAGTAAAGTTAAGGAATGTTGAACTGGAATACTAGAAGGAAGAAACTACAAAGGTAGAAGGTGGAAGTCAGAAAGTATGGTGCTCATAAATGAAACTGAGAGAAGGTGGAGGTTTATGTAAGTGGTGAAGTTTGGGCAAAATTGAGAGTAAGCAGTAGCAATAGTCCTAGAAAAGAGGAGAACAAGAAAATACAAGGTTAGGGTACTGGAACATAGACATGCACACCGAAATCATGGCATTTTATGAAAGGACAAGCTCTGGAAAGTGACACAGATCCAGAGCTAAAATCTTCCATAACAGTATCACCTTCCCACTTTTCAAGGTGGCAGTTTCACATGTTCCCTTCTTTCTTCACACTTTCTTCACTGTCTGTCCCTCTTGCTCTCAGCAGATGTCTTGCTTCTTTATGAAAAACAGAATTCCACTAAGAACATTCAGTCAGTCTGAAGAAGACTTCTAAATGCACTCAGCTTCTCCAGCACACCACTCACCTGCATCCAGCCCATGCTCTCTGCCTTCTCTCTACCTGGAACAGAAGGATGCTTTTCCCCAGTGCCCTTGGACTCCTCCTTCATCCTTACTCCTGTTGTGATCTCACCCAGTACTTGGCAAGTGTAGGGCTGGCTAACAAGGGTGTCTTCTTTGTGTGTGTGTGCTGGAGATCACACCTGGGGCCTTGTGTTCATACATGGTAAGCATAAGCTCTGACACTGAGCAACACTCTCATCCCCAGAATTACATTTTAACTACTGTGATGGTTTGAAAGTGATGTCTTCATAGCCTCGGGTATTTTTTATTAAGTTTTTGACTTAATTCTCTACCATGCAGAGCCCTGCTGCAGAAGGTATGTGGACCTTGGCATGCAGTCCAGCCTTAAAGTATGTTCTGAGGCAGCTTGAACCCTGGCTGTTCACTTTCTCTGCTGTGGGTGTATGTGACATGAGACAGCTTCCTTCTCCATAATGAAGCTTCCACTGGAAATTATAACCCTGAAATAAACCCCTTCTCCCATAAGCTGCTTCTGATCAGAAGTTTGTCCCAGCAATGAGAAGATAAGGGCAACAACTGCTTTCCCAACAACCATCATGCTTGTTTCTCTCTGTGGTGGTTTGAATTAGATGTCCCCATAAACTCATGTGTTCAGAATGCTTGATTCCCCAGCTGATGGCAATTTGGGAATTGGGTCCTTACTGGAGGAAGTGTGCTGTTGGGGGTGGGCTTCTGTGTGTGGTGTTATAACCAGCATTCCTTTGCCAGTGTTTGGCTTCCTCTCCTGCTGTTATTGGCCACCTGGTATTGAACAGGAGGTGATGTCCAGCCTCTGCTTATGCCAAGATTTCCCCTGCAACCATGGAGCTTTCCCTGGAGTCTCTAAGCCAAAATAAACCCTTTTCTCCTACAAACTGCTTTGAATCAGAAGCTTTGTGTCAGTAATGTAAAACTAACAGCAATACTCTCCCATAGATATTTCCTCCTTATCTGTTAGAGCGATTGCTCAAAGTATGTGCAATCCTCTATAGATGAACTGTATCACCATCATTTTGTGTTCAGATATCTATAGACTCTCCAAACCATGTTGCTTGGGATTTTATGAAGACCTCATTGTACACGCATGACTGAACATATTACATACACAGGCAACTGTATGGAAATGAGAGTGGACAAGAAGGGTATAATCTATAACAGACTGGGTGGGGAAACTCAGTGAGGTCTGTTTTGGAATTCCTCCCTTCAGAATATGGCGCAGGACTCATCTGGAATTAAGAGGTTCTTATGACATGCTGACAAGAGGAAGTTAGGGGCAGCTCCAAGACAGAAAGGTGGTGAATTGCTTTCTTTGACTTACCTTTGGCAAGGAGAAATTCTGGTTTCTATGGCCTGACTTGGAAAGTCAGGGTTATGATCCTGGTTTATAGAAGAAAACTAAAAACTGGGCTGGAGAGATGGTGCTTTGACTGCTGAGCTATCTCTTCAGCCCAGTTTTTAGTTTTCTGAACACAAAAAGATTCCCCCAGGATGGTGATTTAATCAAAATTCTTTCCAAGTAATATACTTAACCTGTCACAAAGATATTCAGATATGGGGCAGGGAGATAGATACCTGTTAAAATACTGTATACATCATTTATTTCTATTTAGTTTTTTTGTGTGATATTGGACAAATTATTTTAAACCTTAAATCTTTTATTTTTATTTATCATTGTGAATTGTAACAACTGACCTAACAGAGATTTCCTAGAAATTATTTTATAAATGCAAATGTATAACAGTCAGTTTTTCTGTTGTTGGCAGAAAGAACCCAACCAAAAGCAGTTTGTGGAGGAAAGGGTTTATTTTGGCTTACAGACTAGAGAGGAAGCTCCATCATGGCAGGAAAAATGATGGCATGAGCAGAGGATGGACATCACCTCCTGGCCAATATCAGGTGAACAGCAGCAGGGGTGTGTGCCAAACACTGGCAAGGGGGAGCTGGCTATAACCCCCATAAGCCCACCCCCAACAACACACCTCCAACAAGGTTCCAATTCCAAACTTGCCATCAGCTGGGGATCAAGCATTCGGAACACATATGTTTACAGGGGACATCTGAGTCAAACCACCACATATCAGGTCCATCCATCCTGTTTCTGTTTAAAGTTTGGTCTTGTTTTGATCTGATCTTTCCTTGATATGCACATATGCCTTCCTTTTGGAATGCAAATAGATAGCTACTCTCTGTCATTGTATAGTGGAAAAATGTAACTTGTTATATATTTTATTTCAAAAGGGGGTCACTGTTAAGAGGTTCTCTTGAATCTCAGAAGAAACTTTGGACTTTTGAACAATGTTGGGACTTTTAAAGATTATCAGGACTTTTGAAATAAATGTGCTTTGAGATGAAAATTAGACTTAGGGGATGGCGTAGAATGTTATGATTTAAAACTATGTGTTTGGGTGTCAAGTTGACAGGACAAGAATTATGATGCTTAGTCTTCATTGTCACCTTGACTGGCTTCAGAATCACTAAGGAGATCTGAATGAGAAACAGCACTGCTTTTGCTCCTTGCCAGTGAGACGATCTATCCTGGTTCTGCCATCAATTGCTGATGTCAGTTAAAGACCAGTGGCTTCAGGACTCTTCCAGGCCTTCAGTGCCAGATTGGGACTGCTGTGCAATCCAGCCTCATGTATTGAGAAGCTACTGGGTTCTCGGACTCTCCAACCTGCTGCCAGCTATTGTTGGACTGCCCACTGTTCATCGTGTGAGCCAATCTAATAAATCCCCTTTATAATTTATATCAAGTCTATCAGTTATATTCCTATACAGAAAGAGAACCCTAATACAATAATTTCAATTAATTTATCCCATAAGTATTTCCCTCTGACTTATTTTTCTTCTTTCTTTCCTTTTTCTTTTTCTTCTGGTCCTGGGAGTTGAAGCTAGGGTTCCTGAATCCTAGACAAGTTGGGTACCACAGAACCATACCATCAGTCCCTTCCTATAATTTGTGCATAAAAAAACCCTAACCCAAAGGGCTGGAAAAACGACTCAGTAGTTAAAGGTACTTGCTTTCAAAGCCTGCCATCCCTCAGGGTTTAATTCCCAAGTCACCCCAATAAACTATATACAAAAAGTGGTATATCTGGTGTCTGTTTGCAGTGGCAAGAGACCCTGGAACACCTCCTCCACACTCTCTCTCTCTCTCTCTCTCTCTCTCAAAAAATACCTACAGACATACATGCATTTTAAAAATCTTAGCTTCATGGATAAAATATAGTGGTCTCCAGCTCTACCCTCCAAGGTTCCGTCTTACTTTCTTCATTACTGTCTAGATGATTTTTTTCTGTTCTGGTGGCCCCCTGCCATGTCTTTCCTAGATTTTGTTCTCCTCAACTTAATGTTTTACCTCAACTATGGTTTGATGGGCAGAAAACAGCATTACTACTTTCCTGTGCTCTTAGCACTACATTTTCCATTTATGGAACCCTAGGTTTGTTTTTAAAGTATCTGTCCTATTATTTATATTAACCTCAAGCTCCACAAATATTTCATTTTATTTCTAACACAAGTTACTGCTCTAGAAACTCTCCTGAGCTTATCTCTGACAGGCAACATTTTTAAAAAAAAACTTTGTTTAATGCCTTTAGTACTATTAAAATTTTGTTTTATTCTCCAGGAAAAAAAAATACTGGTAAGGAACATCCAAGAAGGAACAAATCTCCCAGTAGAGAGGTTAAAAAAAAGTAATTAAAAAATAATCTTATAATTTATTATTAAATGTACCACATAAAAATATTAAAGTGAATAGAAAAATATAAAAAGGGAGGAAATGATCACCTTTGGCATAAATGGTAATAAAATTCAGAATTGAAATAGTCTGACAATAAAGTGTTCTTTCTCTTTCCAGTAAATGATCTTTAAATCCTTCTGGAAATAATGCATGTGGGAATTGTTAAGCAATATTTCTTTGCCACATGAATAGCTCTTTATTGGTAAAAGTTTGAGCTCCTCTTTGGGGAAACAGGTTAATGCACAAGGCCATTAATTAATTAATGCCCACAAACTATCTATGGGAATGCATACACAATGTTCTACTCATGCACTTGAACATGGCTTCAGGAATCACCCAGTGGTAGAATGGTTCCACTAGCACTCTTTATTAAGGAAAAAAATGTCTTTTATTTCTTTCCTTGGGGGTCCTCACGTTAATATTAATAGAAGTTGTGAATTATCAACATTTCACTGTACTTAGGATACCTGTCCTTACTCTTCTCGCACCACTTTTGAAATGACAACTTTCCCGAAGCAACATGAGGTGCTGTAAGTGTCACAGTAACCACAAGTCTCTGAGATCCTAGTTATTTAAGAAACTCAGATCTTCCAACTTCATTAGGTTTTCAGGGTTTGTTGTTGTTGCTGCTGCTTTTGGGGATTGTGTGGATTAAAACCCAACTCTGTGCATGTTGGGCAAACACTCTTCAACTTATTCCCCATCCCCAAGTCCAGATTTTCAGTTTAATGCTTCTCTTTTTACTAAATCGCTTCTCATAAAATGCCCTAAGAAGAAACACAAGAAAGGTAAGAAGAAATGAATGAAATTGGACTTATATACAGCTTAGGTAGAAACAAAGTAAAAAGAATGAGAAAGAACACTTCTTTCAAAATTGTCTGAATCATTTTTTATTTTATAAATAAATATATTTTAAATATTCAAAAATAAGATTAAGGACGGAGAAAATATGGATAAAAACAAAATTGAATATAAATGAATGAAATAAACCTAATTATATTTAAAATGAACTTAACTATAGGAGAAAAATTAAAATTTAAAGAAGAAGGTTTTGAATACATTATATACTCAGTGGAAAAAACTTTTTTTAAAAAGAACTGGCAACAAATTGCTCAATTGGTTAGACATTTCAATTATTTGGCTTATCTCTCTCTCTCTCTCTCTCACACAAACACACACACATATACATAGTTTCTTATTGTCAAGAGTATTTACAAAACTTTATAAAACATTCAAACCCCCCACACCCCTCTCAGTGCATGAACACAGTCAAGAGGAACAGCCTGGACTTCAGCTGACACCCCAAGGTCTTCTAGTTTCACAGTCATGTGACTTCAACTTGTGTCATCATTTTAATAGAAAAGCATACCTTAATTTGGGTGAAATGAAATTCATTTCCAGACAGGAGCAATAAGAGCATTCACTGTACACCACCTTCTCTTTTGTCAACTATGAAGAAAATGAGTGGCAGCTAGAAGACCAGAGGGGCTCCAGCTCTAGACAGAACGCCAATGGACCAGCACAAATAACTGCACTATGATTTACACAGGTGACAGCAGTTTTAAACCTGCAACTTTTTTGTCATTTTATTTTATTTTTTATTGTCCATAATGAGTTACATTGACTAGTGGGCCAACAATGAGTTGTTATCCCCAATTCCTCATTGCGCCCTTTCCCCTTCCCCAGTCACCTGGATATCCTCCTCCGTGGGCCGTCTGTGTCAGTCTCTGTGGTAGGTGACCATGGATAGCCCAGTCTTCAGCCCTGTTCTCCTGACCCAAGTGTGTTGATACTGAAGGGTGCCATGCCTCTGATAAACTCCCCCACCACAGCTCTCACAATCTTTCTGCCCCCTCTTCCGCTTAGTTCCTTTAGGCATGGTGGGTGAGTATTAAGGATGCTTTAATATTGTGTGAGCTTAGTGGTTTTTGTGTCGAGAATCATTGGTTTCTGTCTCACTGGCTTATCCTGTGTTGATTGGAATGGCTGTGGCTATGGGTCCCTTGTTCATCCCGTCATTTTCTGCAGGGTTCCATATGGATCCTCAAAGATATGACTGTGGTGGCTCATCTCTTGCCAGTATCTCAGCTTTCTGCCTGTGGTCGGTTGGTAGGGTTATATGGGCCACAGCTCTCTCGCTGTATCCTGTAAAATACAAACACAATCTCCATCGGAGAGTGAGATCTGTATAGGTTAACAAATATACACCATTCTGGATTACCTAGCTTCTATTTTTAGTAGCCTCCCAGTCAGTCACTCGCATAGTGCTTCTTTTCTTGGGAGCCCAAGAGTATGGAATCC
>PVHP010007710.1:26393-55876 GCA_004024765.1 Zapus hudsonius | reverse complement strand
CAGACATGTTTAAGGTCAGTTTCATTCTTTATAAACATAAATGGAAACAGTAATAATAAATCTCTCTTGCTCATTATTTAAAAAACGAGTTATTAGGAGGACAGAAGTGTTTCCCTGGTGAACAATAACCTTAGATGCTGGGTTTGAAGATAATATGTATCATAAAATCACCTATTTCTTGTATAAAGTGGAATTTTAGACTCCCTCACCAGATAGACAACTTGTTTAAGGCAAGGACATTATTTACAGCCTAAATGTTAGTAGTTGGCAAGTGACCCCACCGGCCTTTGTCCTGCTGGTAGAGCCACCTTGCCTTCCTCCACACCATCTGGGTCAGCGGTGTCTTGCTCTCCTCGTCCTGCACCCCACAGTTCCATCCTTGGTCCTATTGGCTTGTAACTGCTTGTGGCGATGGAAATGCTCCCCAGTGCCAAGAATCCTGCAGGTCACGACACAGGCAGTGGGTAAAATTCCAATCGAGCCAACAGAGGCCTAGAAACAAATTTAGAATCAACCATTATTTATCTAGTGCCTGCTGGGTTTCAGCCCTGAGAGCTTTAAATATATCGTCTCACACCACCCAGTCATACAGTTATGTACTGCAGACTGATAATTGAGAATAATCTTTCAGGTACCTAAAGCCAATAGCTTCCCAACTTTTTTTCCACATTTAATTAATAGAAGGATCATTAATTAAAATAATTTAATTAATTTTAGATATCTTTATTTAAATGAATTGTTTGGGGTTCACATTATTATTATTGTTGATATTATTATTGTTATTATTGTTATTTTGGTTTTTGGTTTTTCGAGGTAGGGTCTTGCTCTAGCTCAGACTGACCTGGAATTCACTATGTAGTATCAGGGTGGCCTCGAACTCACAATAATTCTCCTACCTCTGCCTCCCCAGTGCTGGGATTAAAGGTAGGGACCATCACTCTGGCTTTTTGTTTTTCTTTTTCAGTATTTTTTTCTTTAGTATCCATAATTAGATACATTGAATGAGCAAATAATGTGTTGGTATCCCCAGATCCCCAATTTCCCTCTTCCCTGTCCTGTCTCCCAATAAGCTGGGTATCCTCCTCCATGGGCAGTCTGGATCAGTCCACGGGGTAGGGGATTATGGGTAGCCTAGGAGTCAACCCGGTTCCACCCCCCTTTGTATGTGGTTACTGAGGAAGGCCATGTCTCTGGATATTCTCCTCCACTATGGCTCTTACAATCTTTCTGCCCCTTCTTCTGATCAGTTCCCTGAGTCATGGTGGGTATTAAGGCTGCTTTATTGTTGAGGTCTTAGGGGTCTCTGTACTTCTGCTTTAGGTTGTGTTGAAATCATTGGTGTCTGTCTCTCTCTCTGACTTATCCTGGGTTGACTGATAGGCTGTGGTTATAGGTCTGTTGTTTATCCCACCACTCTCTGTGGGGTTCCATATGGATCCTCCGCAGTAGGCCTGGGGTGGCTCATCTCATGCCAGATGTCAGCTATCGGCCTGTGGCTCATTGGTAGGGTTGGAAAGACCACAGCTCTCTCACTGCATTCTGAAAAATACAAACAGAATCTCCATCAGAGAGTGAGATCAGTGTAGGTTAACTGAGATACACATTTCTGAATTGACTAGATTCTATTGTTAGTAGCCTCTTTGTAAATCACTTGTAAAGTGCATTTCTCTTTGGGGTCCCAAGATTTTGGTTCCCAGTGCATTTTGCCCTGAGTCCCCACTTCCAGTTAAGGGTCCCTGTCACTGAGTGGATTACTTGACCAAATTAAAAGCTGTTGATTACCTCCCCCAAGCTTTGGCTCCTCCATTGCACAAGTGTTCCTGTCTTAGTTCACTGTTCTCTCCCAGTAGGAGGTGTGACAAAACAAACAGGAGACCAATCACCACAGCAAGTCTGATAACCCTTGAAAGATCAATGGAGACAAACACCAACTATACCCAACACAACCCAGGGCAAAGATCCAGAGAGACTTAAGATCTCAACAATAAAGCAGACTTAAAACTCACCTACCGTGACTCAGGGAACTGAGCAGAAGAGGGGGAAGGAAAGAATGTAAGAGCCATGGTGGAGGCAAATATCCAGAGACATTGCCCCCCTCAACAACAACACACAAGGGGGGAAGAAAAAAAGAATGAAAAACTGGCTACCTCTGGTGTAGTTCATACCCCCCTATCCTATGGACAGATCCAGTATGCACACTGAGGAAGGACCCCAGTGGGTGGGGGGCAGAGAGGAGGGAAACGGGGACACATTCACAAGATGTGCCCATACAATGTATGTACTTATTCATAATAAAGATATTTTTTTAAATGTAAACCCAAGACTGGAAATGTATGTAGTAAATGACAACTAAAACTTGTCTCACTTCATGTCATGCAAACATAGAAGTAAATTTGTTTACAAAGCTGAATCTCAATATCAAAGTTTAACTGCTATATGACACAGACTAGCAAGACAAGAAGTGCCCATCTGTGCAATAGTGGTGCTCAGCCTAGGTGGGTAATCAACTATTGGTTAATTGGCTAAGAGATATGCTCAATGGCAGGGAACCATTAACTGGTATGGGGAGCCAAGATAATTTTGTATGAAGACCAGGAAATGAATCTCCAATGGGAACTCCCCACAAACCATAGGTCTACAGAAAGGCTACACCATTTAAAATCTTGCTAATTAAAAAAAAATTGTCTCATTTAACCACTAATGATCTCATTCTCCATTGGAGATTGTGTTTGTATTTTTCAGAAAGCAAAGATCTGAGATTCGTGGACAACCAAATTCCACCAATAGGAGCTGAGATGACGGGAACACCCAAACAGGAGATCAACCTCCCTAACTCACCATTTACAGCCCTAACAAAACCTTAGGAAGTGGCGTGATGAGCAAAAGAGCTACCTCCACAGCAAGTTAGATAACCTATGGAAGGATAACAGAGATAGACACCAGGAATGCCCAAAATAGTCCAAATCACAAATCCGGAAGTGTATCATCCAACACCTATGACTCTTAAAAACTCAACAATTTAGCAAACTTAAAACTCAACCCCCTTGACTCAGGAAAATTTGCGGAAGAGGTGGCAGAAAGATTGTAAGAGCCATGGTGGGGGAGAATATCTAATGCATAAAGAGGTGACATCGCGATTTTTAGTGGTTTTCTCTAATATAAATAAATAAACATAAAATTTAAAAAAAGAAAGATAAAGGGAAGAGTCATTGTTGCAGTCAGCTTTCTAGTTGCTGCGCAGAAAAAACCCAAACAAAAGTGGTTTGTGGAGGAATGGGTTTATTTGACTTATGGACTCGAGGGGAGACTCCATCCTGGCTGGGAAAATGATGGCACAAGCAGAGGGGTGGACATCACCTCCACCATAGCACTGAAAACAGTGGCAGGAAGGTATGCCAAATACTGGCAAGGGGAAGCTGGCTTATAACCCCAAAAGCCGGCCCCCAACAACACAGCAACTATAATTCCCTAACTGCCATCAGCTGAGGATTGATTACCCAGAACACATTCATTTGTTTATGGGGGACACCTGGATCAAACCATGACAGTCATCAAGAAAATTAAAAATAAGTCCCAGGTCAGAAGAAAAATATTTGCAAAATGCAGGCTCTGTTAAAACTTTTATCCAAAATATACAAAGAACTCTTAAAACTGAAAAATAAACAAACACCCAGTTCATTTGCAAGACATATGAACCTTTTGAAAGATGATATACAAATGGCTAATAAGCATATGAAAAAGATGTTAAATAGATGTAATGAGGGACAATTATATGCAATCATGTAAAGTAATATAGCAACAGGATACCACTAAAATGGAAAACCACCAGCTATTACTGAATGAATGAATTATATCCCTTTTTGCTAGAAAGACATACAGATAATTAGGTTTCACTATGGTATTTTTATACAATTTAATATATCACTTTAATAAAATTCTAAAAGTAAAAAAAAACTGGCAATGTCAAATTCTGACAAATATGTAGAGAAAAAGAGCCTCTCATACATTTTTGGTGGAAATGCAAGATAGTACAGCCCCCCCCCCCTTTCTGGGGAGGAAGGTCAAAGGTCAGAACACTGAGCAGCCCTCTGATTCCACTGTCTAAGACATGGTGCATTTCTGTCTCCACCTCACACGAGTGAATGAGATCCTTCAAAAATATATGGACTCTTAATTATTTGCAAGAATATTTTAAATGTTCATAAGTGGACTATTAAGGGAATAGCCACAGTCTTAGGGCACAGACTGAAGGAGAGTCAAGTTCCAGTTTGGCCACCCACCAGCCCTGGGAAAGGCAGACTCCATAAGCCTTTGGATATTTAATTTTACGGAGTCTTTATTTGAGTGAAATGCAGTACCTTAGATACAGTGGTCCAGTGCGTCATGGAGACTCGGCTCACATCAGATCAGCTGTCATCATTTCGTGTTTCAGGATTTGGCTTCCTGAATGGATTTTCCCAGCATGAGAGAATGAACTTATTATTTTGGCAGCTACGTCTCCCCATGAAAACGAATAAATTGGTCCCCAATCTGGTCTCATTTGTTTGGTAAATATGAGTCATTCTTCAGTGAAATAACCTCCTGCAGAACTTCTAAGTGCTACTTTTCTGATGGGAAAAGCTGGAGTGAGCGCATTAATCTCACCACAGCCCCGTTGGAGACAGCAGCCAGCTCCCTCCCAGACAGCAATAGACACAAACCCCTCTTTGACGACTTTGCTTTTACAGCTTGTGGCACTGACAGTATAATTATATGGTTATTAATATCTTAAATGGTTTATCTGGCTGGCATATCAATGCTAGTTCATCAAGAGAACAATAGCAGCATCTTCTCAGATGGCAAGCAGGGACTTGAGCATCCTCCCCAGGCTGGACCTTCTGTTTCTCTGTGCCTACAAGACAAGCACTCAGGACTTACACAGACTCAGGCATACAGTTTTATAAGATGATGTCCAAGACCATTTTCCCTGATACGAAAAGTGGGATACACACTTCTCCATCTGAGCTATGTAACTGTCCATTGTCCTCAGAAAGAGGAAGGTTACAGGCACTCAAAGATGTCTTCCTGCATGGGTGATGGGTTTCCTGTTGAGTGCCTTTGTTCTACAAGATATGTCCCTAGTGTCTGGGATATTGCTGAAATTCTAAATGGATTTTCTACTGTCTTCACTTGAATCAATTCTCTCTCTCTCTCTCTCTCTCTCTCTCTCTCTCTCTCTCACACACACACACACACACACACACACACACACACACACACACAGAGAGACACCACAGAAGAACAGGGATGCTTAGTGCAGGACCTCTCTATATCCTCACTCTTAATCAATCCTCCAACCCTAGAATTTACATTAAAATATGCTTAACAACTTTCACTGTCAACACCATCAATTATTCAAACCCTCTGTTCTACTGTCTGATCTGGAAGAGATGGATACTGTGGAATTCGTAGCCCACAACTGTTGGAAATTGACTGCTGATTTTTCCCAAAACACTTTTTTCTTTCTTCTTCTTCCTTCCTTCCTTTTCCTTCCTTCCTTCCTTTCTCTCTCTCTCTCTCTCTCTCTTTCTTTCTTTCTTTCTTTCTTTCTTTCTTTCTTTCTTTCTTTCTTTCTTTCTTTCTTTCTTTCTTTCTTTCTTTCTTTCTTTCTTTCTTTCTTCTTTTCCACCATATCATATTAGCTTGGTTTCTTTCTTACATGGAAACTTCCAAAACTTCTCCATTACTTATAGCTCAAGTGGTTGCAAGAGGTCCCATGACCTGTGCCCTTCCCATAAGCTATTGCACAGCAAACAATCCCATATGATGCTGTTCATCCAAGTTCCTTTCTAAATCCAAGTCTGGACTCTACAAGGAACCAAATATCTGTGTTTCTTGTGAGAACACCAATGGATTTGAGATCCATTGGGTTAAAAGATGAGATGACTCCTGAAGCTCAAGGTGTGGGGATAAGGCATGTAATGTACATCATGGTGGATTTCATGTAAGTCTAGCTAGCCTTAGAACAAAAACAAGTAAATGGAGAACCAAAGAAAAATGCATCATTTTATCAGTTCTGCACAACTTTGGAAAAGGTCTTTCAGCTTCTAATTAGACAGAATGCTGACTTCCAGGGAAGAATGTATCCAGTAATTTAGCCAATCAGCAAGGTTGCTAAGGAGACTTTAGTCTTTGGTGACTAATTTTTGCCAAGGGTAGGCTTTGCCTGCTGGTGATCCTCTTGACAAACACTTAAGATTTTACAAGTGATTTCTCCATGACTTACCCTACCTGCTTTCCTAATGTGAGTTATTTTTCTAAAGTAGGGTATGATACCTTCCCTTTGTTATAAGTTTCAAATATACGTGTTGGCATAGAGGATAGAGGACAAAAGGAATGAGAAACAAAACAAGAATAACTATTTGAAAGAGAAGTGTCCTCAGAGGTGGGATGGGAATGGGGAGAGGGGACAAAAGAAGATAATGTGATAGTAATATAATCAGAGTATTTTCATATATTAAAGTTTCCCCATTTTAAAATAATATACATATATGCATGTAATATGTACATATATGTGTGTGTAATAAATGATTAGTATACACAAGCAATGTAACATCATTTGTAACATTGGTAAACATCAAATCGCGTAGCCATATTGTGTTTGTTGCATGCATGTGTGTGAGAACACTCAAAATATACTCTCAGAAAGATTCTGAGAAATTTAATACAATGTTAGTTACTTGAATTTTGTGGTTTTGATGGATTAATAAAAAAGTCATTGTGAAAACCGACATCAAGTTTTTTCACCTGTTTTCTTCTAGGAGTTTGGGGTTTTCTAGTCTTATGCTTAAGTCTTTAATCCGTGTTGATCTGACTTTTTATGTCTTTACTGGACAAATTCTAAATTTCAATCATGGTCTCTTGTCTAAGAGTTTCTAGGATAAAAAATATACATCTCAATTTACAAGCTGTGTGACACCTTGGACATGTTAATTAATCTTTTTTGTTATTTTTTGTTAATTAATCTTGGATCAAGTTTTTCTGGTGTGAAATGGGACTGATCAATCTGATTTGGGAATTACATAAGAAAATTCATGAAGAGCACTGACATAAGCCTGCCCCCTGATAAATGAAACTTAGTAAATTAAAACTTCTGCTGATGGGGCAGAACCCACCAATCTACAAATCAGGATATCATGGCAGTGGAACAAACCTCTTCCTCCCATAGAAAACTCATCCTTGGCATTGCCTGGACTTTCAAATAAGGCTACTTCAAATCTTTATGTAAAATAATGTCATTCCTTTGAGTTTTGTGTTTTCTCGGTTTCTACCACCATCTCCATAGCAAATTTTTTTCTGGCTAGCAGTGACAGTAGCAATCATATTTAATCCTCCTCTTCTTCCTCTGTAAGGTTTCCTGGGCCCTTGAAGGTGTGGTAGAGGTGACTCATCCAGTACTAGGCACTTGTCTTTCCCTTATCACCATTTTGATGGGTCTTGGTCTCCCTAGTATCTTCTGCCATTTGTCAAAAGCAGGTTCTCTAACCCACAGTGAGAGCAGCATTGATCTCGGGAGATAAACGTATATATTTAGAAGATATTGTGGTGGGTGGAACATCTCCACTTAGCAAAAGAACAGTGGAAGCTTCCTTCTAATGTCTATGATTCCAAAGCATTGGCTTCTAACTTAGCTCAGTACCAGGCATGAATTCCTTCTCACTGAGTGTGTCTCATTTCCAATAAGAGAGTGGTTGATTACACCCCTGTTTTCTGGGCCTTTCTTGCATTGGTAGGTACATCTTGCCTGGCTGGTTGATTTTGTAACTTGAGGGTCCAAAGTTCATTTGCACAGTTGATGGCTTTTATCCCCCAGCAGCTCACATAGCGCCTTCAGCACTCAGAGCCAGCAGGCAGGGAGCTGGCTTCCATCTTAGTCTAGCTGGATTTCTCAATGTCCTGCAACTGCAGCCTTTGGTGTCTTTATCAATAAAGTCTTACTATCTAGTTCTGATAGGTAACCAAGTGTTTTGGCAATGGCCTGTATTTTTTGTGGAGGGGGGGCTCTTTGGTCTTCCTGACCAACAGCTCACTGGGAGGACCCAATTTAGAACTGTAATTAATCAGCCACAGCCCATGGTTTTAGACTAAAGCTTTCTGTACACCAGAAGTGGGTTTTTTTTTTTACACAGGGACTCGGTAGGTAGCCTAGGCCTTCTTAAACTCATGATGTAGACCAAGCTGGCCTTGAACTCATGGTGATCCACATATCTGAGGCTTCTGAGTTGCATGGGGTATTTGAGTATTCAATTTGCAATGGAAAAAGCAATAGTTAATAGCGATTACAAATAGCTTGGGGTTTTATAGAAAGTAACAAAAGGAAGCTAGATGGCACACAGACCTCTTTGAATGGGCACAGAAAATGAAGATATTATGATATGATACACTAGGTGAGCCCCAAGGGCACACCTAAGGAGGAAACACCATCAGTGTGGATACAATGAGTGTCCTGGGATTCCAGTAAGTGTTAGCCTTAGCCACGGTGTCACTTGCTCAGTGGGCCTCCACATGGGGGATCTTCATCAGGAATGAAGAGTTTGTATGGCCTCTGCAACTTGCATGTCCTACTCCAGGGTGAGTACCAACACTGCCGTTAGCAGAGACTAAAAGCTAAGCATCCAATATGTAGAGCACCCAGGCATTTACATTCACCCTAAGATTCTTGGGTTATATACTTCTTTGTCCCTCAGACACCCCATTAGTCATTCCCTCCATTCTCCTTCTTAGATAATAAGTCACATGGTCACCCTACTGATCTTGTACCACTCATGCATGGAATCTTGTCAGTAGGTGAGAGGTCTAGTATATTTACCCTTCCATGTTGGAACGGGCAGCAATTTAATTTATTGGAAATATACATATCCTGAATAAAGATTTATTTACCCTGCGGAAAACATTTCTAATGAACCATCACTCAGTGACGTATAAAATACCTATTCATCACCATGCTATCCCCATTTGCAGTGACACTAACCAAGGAAATCATTTTACTGTGAAGAATTTGTAATGAGATCAAACCTACAAATTAATTTATTTTCACTGTGGACCTCATAAAATAAAATTACTGACTTGATATATAGACAGATGAACTTTTGGGATTTTGGGCACTGTTTGGAGGTAACATTTCCCAAACTTGAGGTGTTATGTGATAAAATACAATATATTACCTTGAGTTGATAGCCATTTCAATCTGTGAGGATCCAAACACAAGAGACAGAAACCACATAGCATTCTGAAAATGCAAAGTTTAGTAGAAAAAGTTGTTAACTATAGTAGGGGATTATCTGCTCTGAGGCAACTAGACCTAGAGAATTATACAGTGATGACATATCAATAGATAAGAAACTACCACTAAGGTTTAGTCAGAGCACCCAGGAGAGGTATTTATATTTCTAGGTATTTAGATACTGAGGACTTGAGCATCTAGGTACTTGGGTACTGAGGACTTGGGCATCTAAGTATTTTGGTACTGAGGATTTGGGCATCTAGGTACTTAGGTACTGAGGACTTGGGCATCTAGGTATTTTGGTACTGAGGACTTGGTCATCTAGGTAATTTGGTACTGAGGACTTGGGTATCTAGGTACTTTGGTACTGAGGACTTGGACATCTAGGCACTTTGGTGCTGATGGAGACCTCATTGCAAAATATGTGTCCAAGCAGCAAAGCTCATGGAGTTTCCATGTTGGTGGGACTCCCTGAACACCTGCCTTCTGAGACATTGGGAGAGACTACCTTCCAGGAGAGAGCATATCACAGTGATTACCAAGAAGCTGTTCAGAGGTTGGGGGAAGCTGCCCATGGTCAAGGTGTTGCTGTAAAGGAACTTGCTAGGAAGCTTCCATTTTTTTTGTCAAGAATCCCAACCATTAGACTTCATAAGGAAAGTGCTGGTGGGGTGATATACTGAAAAGATACCCTCTGACATGTTGAGGAAAGCTTCCTGTGACGTTATGACAGCTGGGCTGCAAGAGCCTATAGCGAGGCCAATTCTGGAGCCAGGAACTGAAGTCTCCCCCTCTTACAATGTTCTTCTGTACTACCACATGGCAAACCAGACATGAGGGTGGGTCTCTGGGATCACAGAACAGGCAATAAAAGCTGAGCTTAGAGCTCAGAGACAATAAGCTGATAGCCAGCACGGCTGATTTGGGACCCACCCTTTTTTACACGTTCCAACCTCTAAACATCAACGCAAACACTTTATTTTTTTTTCCTTTAAGCAACATGCATCCTTCCCTCCAGTGTAGAATTTATCACACTCTTTCCAGAAGGTCTGGTCATTGTAGTTGATTACTGCCTATGTTAATTACACTTACATTCTGTCAAAGACACATAATATCGCAGTTACTGGGGGGTTCCATGGCTATGAGTCCACTGGTACTTTACTGCTGTGAAATGAACTCCTTTTTCAAACACAGTGTTGTTTGGAATACCATGGTGATGGATAATACTGCAGCAGAGACATTACAGGCAGGGAATGAAAACCTTTATCCAGAATGTTTCTATTTTGTTGGATGGAAAAATTCAGATCTCTCCATTATGGAAGACATATAACCAACCTGCCACCAGGTAGCTAGATAATCCCCTTAGGAATTGTGCCCCATTAGAGGACTATTTATGTTGTTTTCTTTCAGAGCATTGGAAACTTAGCAACACCATTATCTTAGGTTACAACAGTCTGCTGTTTCCTAGTTGAATTCACTAGGAAGATGTCATTTGGGAAGCCAATGGTACTCACTGGGATGCCACTGTCTGGTGTGCTACAGAAACCTGGCCATAGGTACCCCACTTAGGTTTATAATTATGGCCTCCTGGGTTTCTAGGAAAAGTCACACACACAGAGAAACACTTTAATATTCAACTCTTTCTGAAGCCACTTCCATGAGTGGGTACCAGGTAGCTAACCTTTAAGGTAGTGGAGGACATTGTCTCCTGGATGCTGTGGCATGTGGTTGGGTGTGACACATTACAAGTGTCTGACATTCCTCAGAGTGAATGTGGAAACTCCTTCTTCCTACATTGTTCTGTAACAGGGAATTTGGGGTTCCTTGTCAACACACCAACAAATTTAGAGTACACGGATTCTTGTCATATGAACTCAAAAAATTAAAATTATAGCCCACTAGAGGGTAAGGCTGAGGAAGGCTTTCTTAGATTAAGAAGGAAAAATACAGGAGGCCTTGCTCCTATCACGAGGGAAAAGTGTATGTGGGAGAAGAAGGGGTTCCCCCTCATCCCAGCACGAGACTGAGACAAGGTGGGGGTGCTTACTAAAAGCCTGGAGGTTTAGGACTCTCTCTGCTAGCCAGCCATGAGGAGAAGAGAGAAATTTGCCTTTTCCAGGTGAGCATATCCTCAGGCTCATGTGAGCCGGAGAGACAGTGATTGGTCTGGCTCTCACCAATCACAGTTCCAGTATTTAAATTCTAGTCAAGGAGACCTCCCACTCTAGGGAGGGGCTCAGGTTGTTTTAAGTCCAAGGGCACCCCTGCTCTTTACTTTGGGGTCCCAGTCACCCTAAACTGTCACAGTCCCTTTAGCTTTATACCAGCTGCAATGGAGAAGGCTTACAGAGTCTGATGGCCCTGTCATAGAGAAGGCAACAAGAGGTGGCTATGGAGATGAGTCACCTTAAACTCATGGTCACATGATCAAGAACAAAGACGTGGAGGAGGCAGAAGCTGGTCTCTGTTAGTGTCATTAGTTTGGATTCCCATACACACACGTTGGGTTTGATGTAACAGTGCTCAAGGGATGGCGACTTTGACCAGGAACTACAGTGAAATCAGGATTCAACCAGAATCAGAGCCTTCCTCTGAAGCATCTTGATCTCCTTATGATGGTACATCCCCATGAAGAGAAGAAAGTGCATGAACTTACATGATGGTTGACTCACATGGTCAAGGCATAAATCCCACTTATTCATCATCATGAAACATACCATTAAGAAAGGCAGTGTGAAATCTAAGGAATGCACCTGGCTATTTTTTGATGTCTCGTGTCCCCAAGGGTCAGCGAATAGGACATTGTAGCAGTCCAATAAAGAAATATTCAATAAAACCATGGATTCTGGGTCCGTGGGTTACTTAGGGGGTTGCAGCGCGCATCAACCCCCTGTTCACCCACGGACCCAGAAGTTCTCACTTTGATACCCATATAAAACAGACTTCTGATTTTAAGAAATGAATAAGAAGATAAAAACCAAAATAAAGTAAAATCCTGGTGAGCAGTAGTCATCACGCAAGAGGGCATGGTCTTACTCTGAGCAAAAGTTGTGCACTGGTGTCAGAGCTTGCTAGAGCTCTTACCCCCGTGTGGCCTGGCTGAGACTTCTTTCATCCTTAGATCCTCCAAAGGACCCAGGTAACCATCCATCTAAAGTACATGTTGGCCCAATGCAGAGCCTCCCTTCTTTCATGAAGGACCCATTGAAAACTGCCCAGAAGGTGGGCTTCAAGAACAGTCCTTCCAGCTGTGTATGTGGTCATTCTCCAAATCCAAAAGGTTCAATAAGCATTATAGACTCTTCCTTTAATATGTGCCTCAATTAAAAGCAAAATTGACCTAACCTTAGAAGGGTTATTGTAATTTGCAAACTATTTGTCCTTTGACGTTTCATTAATGCAGTACATATTTATCCTACTGCAATACAGACGTCACCTAACTGTCTCAATATCCAAATTTCAGTTCTACATTGATATTTCTGGAGTCCAGGCTGGCTGTTTTTATTATGAGCATGATATAAGAAGTTTTTCTCAGAACCTAGCTTTAATAGAATGAGTGGTAATTCCCTAAATCTGATTCATAATCACTCTTCTCAGCCACACAAGTTTTTCTTCTATGGCTATCTTATTTTTTAAATAATATATAATCATTCTTTCATATAAACTCTAATTTTAAGATATTTGAAACAATTTCTCATTTAAGAATCTTACATATTTTAAGTTCTGAATATATTTTTATATTACTTTTAAATTATTAACTTGAATAAATGACCTTAAGTGTGGTTCTTTTCTCCTGAAACCTGAAAGCATTTCATGTAGTTTTGTCCACACTATTTACTTGATCGTACATAAATTTACATCTCAGTTTTTTAGTCCTTGGTGTGACGTTTTTCATTTTTTGTGTTTTTATTTTCCACCATGATACTGTTGACATATTTCTTGGATATAGAACTTTATTGTAGTGTAGGACAGAGAGAATGGAAGAGAAATATAAGAGAGATGAGATGAAGGGAGAGGAGGATAGAAAAAGGAGAAAGGGGGATGAATGCACCTGTAGCCGGAGAGCTAAAAAGAGCCCTGGTGACTTTTTGTGTTAATTTTTTCTTACATCATGGTTTCTTTTCCACTTTAAAGGGGCTCTGCATCCCTTTGTGTTTGGAAAAGATAAACTAATTCCCAACTGAAATGCAATTATAGTTCATAAATAAAATAATGGTCTCTTTAGCCCATTATTGAACAATGGCATTTTAATTGCATTTTTAACCAAAAGGAATGCGGTTATAGAGTGATTTTCTTGGAATACTGAAATTAGACAAACCCTTCTAGGACTACAGGTGAATGACAAGTCTGTATGCTTCTAGCTGGTAAGATGCTTAGAGCTGTCCATTGTTCTGAAATGCCTTTGGTTGGTTGGTTGGTTTTTCCTTAAATCTCTAACCCCATTGAATCCAGGACTCTACCTTTATGGAATCTATTTTATGGACATTGTTACAGATTCACTTTGATTGTACTATTTTTTATGGAGTAGACAAGTTCACTAAGGAAGAAACAGAGGAAGTTGAAAAAGAAGGAAGGAGAACAGGGTTGGTCTGTGGAAGCCACACACAACCTCCAAAGTTTAGCTTGGAGACACCTTTCCTACGTGTTGATGCTAAGTAATATCAGCAAGACCATCCTTTTCTGAAAGTCCCAAATTCTCACTGTCTTCCACACAGCATTTTGTACTTCTTAATACCTCCTGAGTCACTACTATGTAAAATCACTTTTATAGAATACCTGCCTAGATTCATTTTGTTTTTTAATGTGTAGGTAATGTATTTATACATATCCATCTATACTCCAAATATAACAAGTATAAAATCATAAACATTGATAATCTTGAAGCAGAGCCTGCATCCTCATGTTACAGATGAAAAACTAAATATAGACTGAAATCTCGTATTCAGTTATGAGTAACTTTATGGGACATAATTATAAAGTAGCAACTGAATTCCTGGTGTGGTGGTTTGAATTAGGTGCCCCTCATAAACTCATGTGTCCCAGCTGATGACAATTTGGAAGGTGGACTTTGGCTGGGCGGAGGTGTGTTGCTGTGGGTAGACTTAGAGGTGTCATACATAGACAGTCCCTCCTCTACTAGAGTTCAGCTCACTCTCCTGCTGCTGTTTTCCACCTGCTGTGGCAGAGGTGGTATTCATCTTCTGCTCATGCTATGCTTTCCCCTGACTTCATGGTGCCTCCCCTCAAGATTATAGTTTAGTCAGGTGCTTTGTCCCAGCACTGAGAAGGTAATTACAACACTTGTCAATATCTATACAATGAAAATTCTCATTCATACCACTTATCATTTTTCAGGACAATTGAAAATCTACCTCGTGACACTTTCTCCAGGAATAAGGTGAACTGTTTGGAGAATCATGGCAGAGAGAAGATGATTTGGCAAAATAAATGTTAGCTATAGAAGTGTTTGCCCCAAATTACACAATTCTATCTTTAGTGACTCAAAAAAATGAGTATGGCCAGGAATGATGTCCCAGGGCTGGAAAGTAACTTCTGATCACATAAGAAGCATTACCTATTTGGGGAAAATATTATAGTACATCACATTGGTAAGTAAAATAAGGAATTTGAAATCAAGTTTTATTTTTTGTGCCTTTAATCAGTTAAATATCTCATTATTGCATGTTTATTTCTGTTAACTTTTAAGGTGCATACATATTGAATACTAATACTTAGGTCATTTAGGGCAAGTTCTATGGTTTACTTTAAAGCATATTTTTTAAACTCTATGATCAATATCAGTTATTTCTCTCCTGTGGCCTCCCATTGTTTCAGATTTATGATTCTTACCTCTCACATATTGATCAAGAGTGTAAATGCCCACTATTCTGGGTCCATAAATTATGCTGCTATCCTGCAGTCTGTCTGTGTATACATCCTTTCTATATGTATATCTATATATGAATATATATATATAAAGTTATATATACATATACTAATACCTGTGTTCACCTTTTATGACTGAAGACTAACCTCATTGAAGGCTTATTCTAAATGGTTCTGAATTTTTTAGACATGGCCCACCTCTCCAGGTTCATACATTGCCAGGCTCAGTGGACTTCAGTTCTCACACATGCCAGGCTTTTCTCCCCACAGACCCTATGCATATGCTCTCGTGACACGTACAATGGTGTTGTCCCATGACCTTCACCATCTACTCTCACATTACCCTATATCTCTGCTTCTTAACCCTTTGAGAAAGTATAATTATACATTGTGATCTACTAATTTTCACCTCCCCAACTCCATCACCAATTCAATGTGGGCAGACATTATCCTGGTTTTGATCACCTTCAAGTCTCAAATCATCTAACATGGTGGATGCCAAAATTAACACTTACTGAAAAGAGTAACATAATGCTTGTTGAATGCTTTGATGAAATAAATTCCTCCTATTCTGAGCTCCTCCAGAATTTGGACTTTTTCATGTCCTGCTGTGCTGTATGTCCATGACAATGCTATCATGGAAGATGTGTGAGCCCACAGATCTCAAGGTTGTCCCTGACTACTTCAGTCAATCAGATATGATCATAGGTGACCAGGTATCATAGACAGTTTCATGATGCTGGGATGAACATCTAACCAAACACAGTTTTATGGGAGGAAGGGATTTATTTTAAGCTTACAGATCTAAGGGAATTTCCATCAATGGTAGACAAATCTGGCTCCCATTTTTAAATCCAACCAGAGAGAGAAACCACCAGCAGCCAGCAAACATCAAAAAGCAGCAAGCGGAGACTTTGCCAGAGCTCATACCTTTGGGCTGGAATTCAGATCCACTCCCAGTGACACATCTCTTGCAGGAGAGGTCTTTCTACTAGGGGCTGAAACACAAGTTCAATCTTAATAAAATATCTGAGTCTATGGGGGACATATATTCAAACTATCACAACAGGGCAGATAAGAGAGTCACAGAGGACCTTGAGAAAGCTGTTCTGGCTTTGAACATGGAAGAAAGAACTACGAACCAAACCAAAGAATCCAGGGGGTGGAGGTTAGAATTGGAAAAAGACAACTAAATTCTAAGTCTTGAGAGGGAACAGAACCCTGTGAACACCTTGTTACCCAGAGATCCACTGACACATAACCTCCAAAGAGTAGGAAAATAAATTCAAGTTGTAAGTCATTTTTAAATTGTCCCAGATGTAATCATGAATTGATTCATTTATTTAAATTCCTTTTATTCTTCCTGAAATTGGGTTTAAACTCTACAAAATAGGGGTGTCCATCCTTATAACACACACACTGCTGCATCCTATTCAAGCTGACACATCCCCAAAGATTGGTTTACATTTTGAGATTTTACTCTTAATGTATTTTATGGGGAGAACTTCAGGTCTTTGTGTGAATTACAGATTAAGAGAAAAGACATAGAAAAAAATCTATGGAGTTGTATTTCATTATTAATTTCTGAAAACAACCAACATATAAAATGTAACAAATCAACTGTGAACATACCAGGCATGTTTACCCCTCCATAACTCTCCTGGACTAGCTCATTTCTCTAAGATGCTGTCACCACTCACCTTCCACTTCAGTCATCCCCACCTAGAGCAAAGACCAGCAGCACCTGACTTCACTCATTCATAGAAAGTTTCCAGGAAGCCCCAAGGCTACCTTCCAGACTTCATTGAAAGTATTTACTAATGACTGCAGGAAGTGAGCTCACCATGGGAAATGGAGACTGAAGAGAAGTTGTTGTACTCAGAGATTCCCAAAATAGTCTTTCACTTTCTTGTCATGAGTGATTGTCTCCTAATAAGGTAGTAAAAATTATAATGGAAACATAAAATGCTTATAAGTCTGAGCTACAGAAAAAAATCTTCTCATTTCTGGTAATGAGGGATGCTTCTTTTTAAACCTCCACCTTCTTACTCATTACATTATATCATACAAATTCATTGATCTGAAAGCCAGCCTCTACCATCATATTAGGGACTTATCAGTGACTTATAGCTTTGCATTACTCAAGGATTATGCTGAATCAGAATTTGGTTAATAAAACAAAGCATAAATGATCAATTAGCTTTGACCTTTAAATTCTTAAAGCTGATTTCAAAATTCAGTTCATATTCATATAAAAGGAAGGCTTTGGCATTGGGATAAACTGAAATTTGAACAAGTTCCTGCTTTCTTGTTCACACGTTTTCTTCCCCCAAAACACCTTCCTATCTTACCTCTGCACTTACAAAACAGACTCTATGGAGGCCTGGGTAAAATGTCACATCATAAAGGAAAGCCAGAGGGGGCTGTGAAAGCAGAAAAATGTTTATCAGACAACTTCTTTTGTGCTGCTGGGACTCTGTGTGCTGAGATTTTACTCAGGGACAACATCACACTTTGTACTTTTTCATAAATGTTATTTGGGGTCATTCTCACAGCAACCCTGGACAGAAATCATTGCATCTTCCATCATCCTCAGACATGATAAGCTTATAAAGATGAGGTGACTCACCCCAGCAATGGATGGCCCAGGTGGTAGGAGGCCAAGTTGAAATTGTTGATCTAATTCAAGCTTCTCATTTTCTCAACAGCATGACTACAACTAAAGGAAGAAAAGTGAAACTTTCCAAGATGACTCCATGAATTAGGATCAAAGGAAGAATTAGCAACAAAAAATAAATAAATCTGAGCCTCTGCATCAGGATGTTTCTTAATACTGAACTCAGAGTATGCAAAAGTTATTCCCACATTTCACTGTGTATCTGGGAACACTGAGGGCAGGTAAGGACACTTGCACAATAGAATACAATTTCCCTTTATTGAACAATTCTTATATTTGGTTAAACTGAAAAACATGGTGGATACTTTCTAATGTTATTGACTTATGGAGGAATCACAACTATTCCTTTTGTATGTATCCATACATTTTTAAGATTAATAATCTATATATAACAAAAAGTGAAATTTTCTCTTTACCCTGTATCCTCAACCTTAGCTCCCCAACTAGATACATTTTCTTTTCTTGTCCAATTTTATTTCTTCTTTACAATTTCATACAGGCATATACTGTATGCCTATCATATACCCCATTGCCATCTTGACCCCTCATGCTGAACCTTCACTTCTTCCCACCACTCTCCCCCAGCAATCTTTAACCAGTAATAGTACATCAGGAAGGGATGGGGTCTTTTGTACCCCTTCCTTACCAATGACACAATGTTGGCTGGCCCTACCAGATATATTTTCTATTAGTAATTCATTGCATGTTCTTCATAGCTTTTCATCTGTATTTACAACCACATTCAGTGTTGATTATTGTAAACGACATCACAACATACATGTGTTCTATGAGTTTCATCATCACCACATTTTCTCCCTATTATGGCCTCTATGTCAGTATTACATATCTGCTTCCTTCTTTTCCAGCACCAAGATAGCGTATGAATGCATCAAAGATATACCTGTTATCTGGCAGTTTCATTTGCCTTCACATTAATGTGGCAAAATACCTGACCAGAAGCAGCTTAAGGAATGAAAGAGCTTATTTCAGCTCACAGTTTCAAGGGGAGTTTTTAATCTGATGGGGACATCATGGCAGGAAAATACAGCTTGCATCACAGCAGCAGGGAGGAAGTAGAGAGAGTAACTAATGCTGGCAGGGCTGGACTATAACATCTCAAGGCCCACCTTGAGTGACCCATGTTCCCTACAAGGCTCTACCTCCTAAGCTTCCACAACAGGGGATTCCATATTCAAACACGTAAGCCTATGGGGAACATTTTACATTCAAATCACCACAATGGTATATCACTGAGTGAACTTGAAAGCTTATGTTAAAGCTAATTTCCAAAGCATTTGCTATCCTTCTCTTTATAAGGATATCTTGAACTTATCTGCTCAGACTTAGTGGCAAGAATAAGTCAGATGACTAAGGTTTGAATCTCTTTGTCTGCCAAACCCAGGAAAATTTCTGGGATTCAATTTCTTTCACTGTAACATGATAGCAATAGCTCACTGGCACTTTTGCAAGGCATAAATACAGTACTTCATGAAAAGTTTCCAGCACAAAGAGATGCACATGAAATACTACTCCTCCACTTTCCTCACACAGGATTCCTACCTTCCAATCAGAGGATGACAATGGAGAGGATGCATTTAATCCCCTTTTAACATTTATTTAGATAGCACAGAATAGATTCACATATCTAAGTTTACCTTCTGTCTTTCCTGATGATCCCCACCCCAACACTCACTCAACCCATCAGAAGCTGCTATTGATTGGGCAGTTGGCTGTTCTCTCTCTCTCTCTCTCTCTCTCTCTCTCTCTCTCTCTCTCTCTCTCTCTCTCTCTCTCTCTCTCCTCAGCCAGGGAGCCAGCATATTCTCAGCCTCAATGTCAAGGTCAATTACTAGTTTAACTTCCTGCATAGCCTCCACATTCCTTCATCCCAGGCAAAGCCTCCATCCTTTGTTCCAGACTTAGTTGGGTCTCTACTTCTACTTCTCTGCCTAGTGTAGCTGCAGTGGGAGTGATGGAAGGGGAAACATTGGCATGCATGTGTAACTATGGCAACCATGGACTTCAGGTGGGCCACAGACAGCCCAAACCTCATCATTTTCCTCTCCTACAATGACCGTGTTAGGGTCAGAGTCATTGTTATCACTCCACCTTCTCTTTTCTCAAGCCATAAGCATACCCTTCACCCATCCCAACCCTTTTATACCCTTTCCAGAACAAACCAGAAGCAATCAGAAGAGGGATTCCACAGGGCTGCTCTGGCCCACTGCCCCCTTCCCTTCGTCTGCAGCCGCACTCCACCAGGACTCTCCTGGTGCCATGTGTGTCTCATGTCAACTCTTCCTGTTGTGACCACAAGCCCACCCATTCTTTGCTCTTCAAGGATAGCACTCTGCCATTTCTACTCGGTGAATCTCACAGCATTACTTTTTCTTATTTCACTAACCATCACAAACCAGAGAGTGCCATCAAACATGCTCTTATTTTCACACCTTAAAACATTCTCCCTCCATCTCACTCGTTTTTAGCTGCCAGTCGGTTTAGTATTCCAGCACAGTGGAAACACCCTTGTAAACGTTCTTGTAGGAGCTGGAGAGATGGCTCAGTGGTTAAGGCGCTTGCCTGCCAAGCCTGATGACTCAGGTTCAATTCCACGTAAAGCCAGGTGCACAGTGGTATATGCATCTGGAGTACCTTTGCAGTGGCTGGTGGCCCTGCACACCCATCTTCTCTCTGCGTCTCTCTTTTCTCTATCTCTCTCTGTTGGCAAATAAAAAATAACAAGTAAATGCATAAACATTCTTGTACACAGGGCTGCGGAGATTACTCAGTGGTGATAAGTCATTCACTGTCACTGATCCCTCTCTGCCCACTCTAAACTCAATGTCTCCTGGTGAGGCATTCTTGGATTGACCGTTGTTCAATTCCTGTTTTAGTCATCAAGGACTGACATGTCATAGAATCTAATGGATAGGTTCCAATGAACATATTAGATCTTTCTTTAGGAGTTTTGATTTACAATTTCCACACACATAGACAATACACCACCACCATAATCCCCTCTTGTCTCCTTATCTTTACTCCTCCCCTACCCTCCACCGCTGAATTCATTCTTCTTTACAACTACTCTCCTCTTTTGATGTCCTCATTTTCCCCTCAGATATGCAAGTCTTGTATATGTAGCATCAGACACCATGAGGTCATGAGCACCATGAATCCTTTGTGTCTGGAAGACAGTATTGTCACACACTCCTCCCTTCCTTTGGCTCTTTTTCTTCCACCTGTTCTGCAATGGTCCCTGAGCCTTAAAGGGTGTGACAGAGATGTCTCAGTGATCCACACTCCAGTGCCATGTCTTCTCAGCACTTGGTGAGTTTTGAGTCTCCTCAGTGCTCACTGCCATCTACAAAGAGAAGCTTCTCTGGATTGACATCCGGGTCCTCTATCCTGATCCACTGGTCGACATGGCTGTTTGTGTGCCAGTACTGCTCCATCTTAGAAAAGAATGTGTGAAGTTGGTCCTCTCTTCATCCCCTTGAATGTCTATACTTAATGCCAGGTTGCTATACAGTCCCTGGGTGCCATGCATATCACAGGCATTCTCTGAGCTCCATCTCTTTGCTGTGTTGTTCTCATTCCCAACTTCCCATAGACCCACTCTCTGTGTGACGTTGGCCAATGCAAGGCTTCAAGTACAATGACACTCACATTCCCCACAAACCAACCTTTCTACGTAATGCCAGATTTTCATAGCCCACCGCCTACTAAAGTCTCCAGCCGTGCATCCCAGGTTCCTGTGTGCATCTCGAGCCTCAATCCAAGGTCCCAAGGTCCCTTTTCTGTGCTCTAATTAGTGCCCTAGCTCAAGGTCATTTCCTAGTGATGCTCCAGTAGAATTCATGAAATCTTCACTTGTGTTTTTCCCAAGGAATTTCCACTCTATATACTAACACTCCTCATTTTTCTCCAGCAGTTAATGCCAACTCACATTCTGTGGTTATTCAAGCTAGTGATATTAGGGTCATTCTAAGTTATTTTAATTCCACCCTACAACATGCCCCATACGTTAGTGATTTTATTAGGGACATCTTGAAAACAAATCCTGAATCTGAATCCCACCATGCATTGCTGCTTTCCTTGGATCTCATCCTCGGCTGATCTCTGCCTCATTATGGAGCCCTGTTAAATATTGTCACGAGTCACAAGAATGGTCCTAATGAAGCAAGAAAGGGATGTTTTAGTTAAATATTAGTCAATTAATTACTATATTAATTCCCCAATAATATGAGTGAAACCAAATTTCTTTTAGTGATTTAAAATGAGAAAGGGTGAGTTCTTCAAGTTCCAGGGAGAACTTTTGTTGTTTTGTTTTTCTTTTTTTCTTTCTTTCTTTCTTTTTTTTTTTGTTTTTTTTTTTTGTTTTTTCGAGGTAGGGTCTCACTCTAGCTCAGGCTGACCTGGAATTCACTAGAGTCTCAGGCTGGCTTCGAACTCAGCGATTCTCCTACCTCTGCCTCTCGAGTGCTGGGATTAAAGGCATGCACCACCACGCCTGGCTTTCCAGGGAGAACTTTTAAGTGGGAGAGTCAGAGAAGGATTTTGTCAAAATGGAGCACTTGGGGATTTGGGAGAACGCTCAGTGGGTAAAGTGCTTGTCTTGCAAACATGAGGACCTGAGATCAAATCCACAGAATCTACTAAAAGCTGAGTGGGGGGGGCTGTAATCCCACGCTAGGAAGATGGACACAGTAGGAGCCCCAGGGTGTGCTCTCCAGCTAGTCTAGCTGAATGAGTACTCTTTAGCTTCAGCACTGTCTCAATGATGGAAAATGACTTGGGAAGATTTCTGGTCTCCACACATGTGTAAACACATGTGCTGAAATGTACAGAAATGCATATAAACACCACATACTCAATATTCAAAAGTGCAAGCACTTGTTAAAGACCAAGGACATAGTAAAGCCTGGCATGATGGCTCATGTCTCTAATCCCAGCACTCCGGATGCTAAGGTAGGAGGATCACTGTGAGTTCCAAGCCAGCCTGGAGCTACAGAGTGGGATCCAGGTCAGTCTGGGCTAAAGTGAGACCCTGACTCACAAGCAACAACAAAAAAAAATGACATAGAAGTCAGAGGCTATAACAGAAGCCAAGTGTTCATGATCTTTTAAGGAAGAAAACAACCATAGATCCACGAACATTTTGCCAGGAGACCAGAAGTCCATAGATTTGAACTGGACCATGAAAGCTGACATAGAATGGTCTAGATTATTTCTGTTCAGCAATAGCACACCATAGGGAGACAAATGTTCACAGAGGAATGATAGTGATCAAAACTGTAAAAAAAAAAATCTGAATCACGATCAAATCAAATACTGAGATCAAACACTGTGTCAGAGAAAAGCCAATGAGAACAGCTTCACTTTAGCCTGGGTGAGGAGTAATGTCCCCAAGACTAGAGATGAGGCAATATGACATCATAAAAATTAAACATGGAGAGGTCATTGATGACCAAGGAAGTCAAGCTATGATGATGCATTACGTAGTTAAGAAGTTGTTACAATTCCTGAAAATGGACACCAGCCTCTAAAGCATAAAGCAGGAAGTAAGGTTGTAGGGAAGCAGGTAATTAAATGAATATCCAAACAAATACAAGTTGATAATCCCTTATTTTTAATGCTTGGGACTAGAGTTCTTTGCAATTCTTGAATTTTTTTATTTTGAAATGTTTTCATTTGCATCAATATATCATAGGGTTAGGATCCAAATCTAGTCATGAAATCAATTTATATTTGACACGCACTTACAGATACAGCCTAAGAGTAATTTTATAGTTTTCTTAATGCACATCTGTGGAATTTTCCACTTGGAGCATCATGATGGAGCTCAAGAAGTTTTGAATTTTGAAGCCATTTTGGATTTCAGGTTTCCAGACTAGGGATTCTCACCATTACATTTAAAATCTTTAATGTTTTCTTGCTTTTGCTCACTTTTGGAGGCAGACCGTATAGGGGCTTCAAGTCAGATGTCTGTTTTCCCGAGTTTGTTGCCATAAACATTCTGAGTTTATGTAACATGAAGTTCAGATAGAATGTACTGTGGTCAAATTGTCTGGACATAAGGTTCAAACGGGTGAGGTGGGCAGCTTGATGGATGAGTCAGAGGCGAGTTCAGTCTCTGCCATTATAAGGGATCAGTCCATTCCTTTGTAAAACCCTTTGTACTTAGTAGATTGCCTTCACCTACGAAATGTTATCCAAGAAAACATGAGTGGGTATGTACCTTGAAGTTGTCATTTAAAATATTTTTAATATGAAACAGATGTGCCATGAGGTACGGAATTCATAACTGTGCCCAAGTCCAGATTTATTACACCTGCCACTCTCTTCCCACCTCTGAGCCTCTGTTCCCGACTCAGAAGATCAGACCTGCCAGCAGAAAATGTTCCCTTAGAAAAGCACTTTGGCCCAGTCTAACCCTCCTTTCATTCTTAGTAAACATTTTATCACTATGCAAAACGAGAAATACCTGGCTCATACAGAATTTCTAAATGAAGCTGACAATTCATTTAGAAAGCGTCCACATCAAAATATTCCCTCAATGTGACTTGGAAAATAGAACATGTATAACATGTTAATGTTCACTTGTTATTTTTCTTCTAGAAATTAATTGCATTTTATCGATTAGAATATCTTCCCTTCATTTTTCACCACGTTACTGAAATATGATTTATGTGCAACACCTATAAATATGCAATATACACAATTAGAGACATTTTTGCGTACATATACATACTGAGTAATAAACCTACTCAGGATCTCCACAGTATTTCTGGCATTTCTGAATTTTTGTTGTAAGAATACTTAACGCTAGACCTATGCAAGTTTAAGTGCCCAGATCACATTGTTAATTATAGGCACTGTGCTGTGTGCAGATCTTTAGAATTTATTCATCTCGCATAGCTCCTCCCCCACCATGTTGGCCACATGACCACGAATCAATTCTCTGCTTCCTTCCATCTGCCTGTGGTCAATACCTCCTATAATGAATGTCGCAGCCTCTGTCCTTCTGGGACTATCTTATTTCCCTCAGCACCATGTCTGTCAGGTCCATCCATCCTGTCACAAACATTGGATTTCCTTCATTTCAGACCTTAAACAACCCTCTAATAATATTTTATCATGCTCTGACATGTATGACCTTTTGTTTATTGTTTAGTTCACCAGTGGTTGTTTGGGTTCCTACCATCTCGTTCTCATGCTGCAATGAACATGGAGTGCAGATGTCTCTGAGTCCCTAGGAGTAGGACCTGGGATGATACGGTAGTTACATATGCTAAGTTTCTGAGTAGCCACTATACTTTTTTTCCATAGTGGCATCCCAATTTTCCATTCACACCAAAGGTTTTTCATTGCTCTTTGGGTATTATTCTTCATATTTCATTTTCACCACTATATGACACCAGTTCACAGATCAATACCTGAGAGACATGAAGCTCTGTGCTGTGCTCCTGGCAGGAAATGGGCGGCACTCTCGGTGGATAATTGCAAGGATATTAAAAAAGACAGTGTACCATATAGAAGAAACATTTCAGCAAACGACAAAGATTAGTCCTGCCCCTAAGGCTCATAATCACAGGTGTTCCTTAACGCACCCATGTTCTCCAGAAGAGAGTGTCTAGGGAACTGGGAAGAAACCCAGCCCAGAACAAGACCAGCAGCACATAGGAAGGGAACCTGGGCCTTCCTAACTTTTCTCTTTTGTAAAATCTCAAGTGAGTTTGTGTCTTTCTTAGCAGGTGAACTCTAAGTGACTCTCTCTTTATAGTTACATATTCTTTGTTTGGGAGTTTATTGTTATTTCCGAAGTCATCACTAGTTTTTTCGAGATGTGTTATTGGCTGTTTCTCTGTGTTGGGACTATGTGGTTGTGAAGATAGAGTTCTTTCCACTGGGAAGCTCGTGATCTATGTCATTACTTCACCTATATCCATGTCAAACACCTGACAAAACGAACTTAAGGAAAGAAGTCTATTTTGGCTCACAGTGTGAAGTATGAGCAGCTAATGACATAGCACCTGCTGTCGGGAAGCAGAGTGATGGATGCTGGTCTCGGTTTACTTTCTCCTTCTATTTAGCCCAGAACCCCAGCCCATGGGGTGGATCTCCCCTAATCTGGTTAACCTTTCTAGAAATACCCTCATCAACACACCACGGTGATTCTAAATACTGCCAAGTTGACACTATTAAACATTACAGTAACCATGTTACTGATGTGGTAAATCAACCCTGTATCCCTGTGCAGAACTCCACAGGTATCATATTGTTGCTATCGAGAGAGAGCCTGTTATGCAGCCCAAGCTGGTTGGTGACTTGTAAGCCTCCCGCCTCAGCATCCTGGGTGCTGCGATTACATGAAGTAGAGCGAGCACACTCAGGAGAGATCACAGGCAGGATGCCAGTAGCTGCTACACAGAACACCCCTAAAATGATCTCCCTTCCCTTGTGACCTCTGCTTTGGCTGCAATGAGAAGATCTATGTAAAAAATTACTCAAGCTTCTACATCCAAAGTGACTTATGTCTCACTTCCTCGGATCCCTCTGGTCCCTCTGGATCCTCAGGGAGGAACTGCTTTGGCCAATCACCAAGTTACCCAGAGGGAAACCCACCAGTGGCAGCAGGTGGAAGGCTCCTGCTCCCCTCATGTGAACAATGCTAGGAGGTGTTTCACATATGTAACAGCAGTTCCTGGAGGAATCAAGCCCCCCACCCACCTGCTCACCAGCATGGTCTGGACAGGTTGTAATTCCCTCTCTTCTCACTCTCTTCATCCTATTCCCATAATTCCATCTTCATGAATCTTAGATTGACCACAACCAGAAAAAGGTCAGCATCAAACTACAAAAGTTCTGCCCATGTAACTGCCCTGTGTAAAACTAATTACAGAAACCTTGATTTTGGTTCAAGTCCTGGGGAGCATAATTGTGTCAGGCAGCAAGAACAACGTCACTATTAGTCACCAGTGTTTTCTTCACTTAAATCCTGTTGGATGCAGCCTTTATCTCCACAATAATACATCTTGTCTCATTTGAAAAGCGGCTGCTGGATGACTCACATCAATTCTCACCTCTTTGGGGATGCGAGGTAATTACTCAGACTGTGTTTCTAAGAGACAAACATGCTGGCAATCTTTGTGGCCTCAGCGGAGTCACGAAATAAATTACAGTCAACTCTCAATATATAGAAAATGAAGTCAGATTAAAAACAAAACTTTCTCAGTAGTGTCTTTTGTTCTCCCAAAATAAGAAAAGTTTTTTTTTATTAAAAAGAAAAAGAAAAAAAAAACCATGGGCCTCTTCCCACCGAGTAAATCATACATATGGCCAGGTATTGAGTGGAAAACAAATTGTCCTGAAACTTGTCTCCAGAGATGCTCAGTGTTGACATATGTCTATATTTCCCTCAGGATTTCTTTTCTCATATGTGCATAAATAGGATCAATCAACATATATGATACATGTTTCATCCTTTCTGTGTTACCACTGGATTTTAACCAGGTCAAACCTTATTTTTCCATGTGAATATGCACCTTCTGTCTTCATTTTATAAAATTATTTTTATATTTGAGAGTGAAAGAGACAGACAGAAAGAGAGACAGTGAGTATGGGTGCACCAAGGCCTCGATGCTGCAAACGAACTCCAGACACATCGAACACTGTGCATTTGGCTTTGCATGGGAGCTAGAAAATCATACCCAGGCTGTCATCTTGGAAGCAAGCACCATAACCACTTAGCCATCTCCCTAGCCCTCTGTCTTCATTTTTAGCAAATACTTCAGTGACACACCTCCGTGCTATGTCACATGTTAGCCAACTTCCTATGGTCACAAAGCTAGGTATGAATGAATGACAATCCTCCTGAAATAAAAATATGTAAAGCATTACATTTCCTATGTAAAGCATCTCTTTAGTTTTACATAAATTTAAATATCTGCTTTATGTGCATACTTTTATTATTTTACAACATCTGTAGGTTGGTTTTACGGAAAAGCAATGTACTATCCTAAGGTTCTAAAATAGCCTCTGAAATGGCCTCCCTTCTCCTCTTCACCTTTTTCCTGGCAGCCAAAAAACAAACAAACAAACAAACAAAAACTTTTAAGCACGGAACACTCGTTAGCATCCTTAGCATTCCTCCCGCCTCTTCTCAATGCTCAGGAAGTAAGTTTCATGTTCCAGAGAAACAAATCAAGGCTGGACACATTCTCTGTCACCAGCTGTTAGCAAGTTTCAAATGGCTTTTGTGACAAATGGCCACTAAGTCCATGGCTTCACGCACCACACATTTAATCTCACAGATCTGGAGTTTGGAAGTCTGAGGCGGGTCCTACTGGAATAAAACCATTCTCATAAGGTCTGGGCTGTTTCTGGAAGCTCTTAGGAGGGCCTGTTTACCTGTTGTCAGAGGTTCTGGGCCACTGGTATTCCTTGCCTAAAGGCTCCTTCACCGAAAGCTATCAGGGCAGTCTGCCTTAGCCTCTGTCTCTTGCTCCTTCCCTCCCTCTCTTCACCTCTCTCTCTCTGATAGAGTACTCTCTCTTCTCTATCCCCGCCCTCTTATTTCATTTCTGAGCATTCCTATGTTGCTCCAGCCCATCCAAATACTCTAAAATACTTCCCTATTTCAAGATCCTTAGCCTCATGTTTGCAAAAATCTCTTAAAGATCCCAGAAACTCAGATGCTAGGGCATGGGTACCGTTTTTCTTGGAGAAGGAAGGCACATTATTCGGCCAGCTACATTGGTATGTCTCTTCAAGTTTGTCCTTTCTCCTCCTCTTATCTTCATTCTGCACGCCAGCCATCCTGAACTACTTGGTGTTACCAAAGGCACTTCCTTTCATCATGCCACGATTCAATACCTTCCCTTCCATAACTCTGGACATGTTTCCTTCCTATAATGCTTAGTGTCAAAACTCAACTTGGGTTTGCTTTCCTCCAGGGCCCTTTTGGGGCCACTCCACTGGCCCACCTACACAAGCTCTTTTAGTTCCCATGACTCCTCTTTCCCCTCTTCAGTCGCCCCATATCAGCCACTTAAATTGCACTGTTTCGCTGCCCCTTGAACTTCTTCTTTCCAAAACTGCCTGTTTGAGTATGAGACCAGCCATCTCCTTCACTCCTGGGAGTTGAGTGTCATTACTATTCCGATATAAATGAAGAAGAAAGCCTTTCCACCTAGTGGTGTGACAGTCAGGTGTGTATAGAGACCGCTCCTTCCCTTCCAGCCCCTCCCTTTGAATGGGAGGTGTCTAGTTAGAGCTACAACCTAGGTGCTAAAACTGATTGGTCAGACATGAACCAATCAGCTGTCCCTCTGACTCACCTGGGGAGGACTTAAAACTAGCTTCCCTAGAGGACTTGGGCCCTCTTTTCCCACATGGCAATGGAGTAGAAGGACTGCTGACCCAGGCCTCAGTGAGGTAAGGCCTGTACCCCTACCCCTCTGGGGTAGGGGGCAGGCTCCAGACCTTTCTCTCACGAACCTCTCTTTTTCACAAAGGGAGCTTTTCTGTTATCTTTTCTTGGACTGCTTATCTAACTAAATAGTAAAAGCTCTGTGAACTTTCTGACACGTGTTTTCCCCACACTGGTGGCAAGAAAACTTTATGACTTCCCACATCCAATTTCCCCATCCAACTCCC